>APFE030691583.1:2619-48978 GCA_000404065.3 Pinus taeda | reverse complement strand
AACTTTGGAACTATCACAACAATTCCTTGAACAATTCCAAACATGGAAGTGCTCAATCAACTCGATCAACTTAACTCTAACTCAGGCTCCCTTGACATCTCGAAATCGAACCTATAGGAGACCATCAACTATTCCCCCTTGTCAGATATAGGGTGAGAAGTACTCCTCATCGCTGCAAGGTCGGTCATTGCTCTCACACACATCCTTCGATATTCCCTATAAACATTCTTGGTTGTTTTCATCCAATCTCAAGATGTAATCCATAAAAAATTTACCTTCTCTCTTGCACTAGACCTTTTTCTGGAACATCTATTTTTATGATATTTTTTTTTCCACAATTCTCACATGGATGAATATCAAAACACTGATCCCTCACATGTCGAACTTTGCTACACTGTTGGCATCTATCAACTTGTTTTGGAACAACACCATCTAGAAATCCAACATTTTAGAAGTGTATTGGTTTAGAAAAATATGGAATGTGAAAAGATACATCTAGAATATCTTCGTTGTAACCCAAACCAATTATGATTTATTTTGTGTAATATCTTCCCAAGGTCTTTTAAAAAATTTAGTGACGACATGCTTCACATCTATATTAAAATGATTCTTGCATACATTTTCTTGAACATGACTTTCCACTACACCCAAATTTGTGCTTGATATCACTTTATTATTCTGATAACTTTTTCACTGATAATTGTGCTCAAACAAACTATTTTTCTCAATAAGAATAGGTTCAAAGTTCTTCTTTTGTAATTCCTCTCGCTGAATCTGAGATTCTATCTCTAAGAATTCAATTTCTCTTTTAGCATTTCGTAACCATCGCTAGATGTCAAAGAGCATGTCCTTCCTCACTTGGACACTGTTATGAATAGTAGACGACATTAAATTGTTCAATAATTGTAGCAAATCCTCGAGTTTGGCCATGTTCTCCAGCAATAACTTTGAAAAAAAAGGTGTCAGCTACGACCGAAAATGCACCCATTTACAAAATAATTTGACAAGTAATAAGTAAAATATGAATAAATAGTAAGATTAAACTCCACTATTTTCTTTTCTATAAACTGCTTCTTAAAAACATTCACCAAACATTTTTTTTTGCCACTTCTATCGTTTTAAATCAACAACCGCTATGACCAAGTAAAGAAATTCTGATTGAGAAAAATCTCGTTGTAAATATTCCACTCATCCAACTCAAACATATCTTACTTCCAATATCACCATTTCCACTATATAAGTTTTCTCTATCAAATGTCATTACCCAAAAAAATCCTTCTCTTCATAAAAACAATATTAAATTAACTTTCCCAAACATTTAACTATTATTGTTAAAAATCGTTTTTTTTAATCAAACCAAATTATTTTATATATCTTTGAATACCTGAAGTGCAGGATGATCGTTTTAAGATCTACTCACCAAGAAAAAAAGCAAAAATTATCTCTAAGAAAATAATGCTTGGTAATATTCAATAAGAATTCTTTTAGTCAAAAAATGCCGGATCGAAAAAAAATGTGTGTCGGTTCTTCAGACTTGTGTCCGGTCTTACTCTCATATGTCAGACTTCGATTTTTGTACACTTTACATATGTGAGACACGTACCCATGAACTCAAAAGTAATTTCTTCAAAATACAATTTCCAGACCCGTCAATGCTATCTAACACGTTCTTCCCAAAGACCTTGAATTAGAACTTCCGCTCAACTGAGTGAGAGGCAGTGACGTTTGCCAGGACGTCTTCACACCATATTACATTGATCTCCAATGTATCATATGTTGGTTGATGCAAAGTTGTTTCGCCTTCCAACGAGCAGTTCCATGTCACCTTGTTGCATCTTTTCTATATCATGTTGTTATAGGTAACAAATTTATATCCGATTAAATGAATACTTTTAATAATGATGTTTCATTTATATTTCTCAGTTTTTAAAAATCTATTTTCGTTATAAATGATATTAAGTGATGTAACAAGTGAGGTATTTTTAAAAGAATATTTAAATTTTAATATTACAAAGTTTATTTGAAGTTTTTATTATTATATTTAATATTAGATTTTTGTTTTAAACTTCTTAATAAATTGTTTAATTATTCTCCTTCTCATCCTTTCCTCCATTCTATGGAAAGTACGGAACCCATAACACGCGATAGATTTAATATTTTTATTTGCCTTTCATATTGTACTTGTGAGAAATACATTTTAAATTTGATGTGATTGCATAGTTTATAGTTTTAATGAGACGATGACGAATACTATGTTTATAGAACTATTAAATTTATAAATTTGGTATTTTTCATGTTTATTAAATATGTATGTGTGAATATATATAATATAATTTAAGTGATTATAAATATTCGAAAATATAATACTTTTCTTAAGATTTACCAACTTATTTATATAATTTATGAGAAATTTAAATTTCTATGATTAATCTCTTAAATAATTTTGAGCGAAAATTAATAGTAATCATTTATCTATAACGTGCATCTAAAATATAAAAAGACTCTCAAGCCCCTGATAAAGTGCATTGAATAACATTAGCTTTAGCTTCGCCAAATTAAAATAGGATGGGATCTACGATTATTTCTTCCAACAAGTACTTATAAAATCTAATAAACGTTTAAGTCTTTGAGGATACAAGAGATTTTTTGAATGGTACCTTTATCATTCGTGGAAAATGATTGTTTAGATTTTATTTTTCTCCATTTTTATATAAGTTTTTTTAAATAATTTTTTTAGATGTTATTTGATAATGTTGATGTCTAATTTTCTAAAGCGTTATGGTTGAAATGTGAAAGGTTATTGGAATCTAAGAGATAACTTGGTATATAAAAACCAAGGGCCATAGTAATATATTATAAATGTATATTTTATTAATAGTAAATGAAACTCACAATTATTTTGTTTGTTTGTCTATTTTTCTTATGTATATAACATTATAGTAGAGTGGGTGATTTCTTGCATTGCTCAAAGTATGAGGCACTAGTTTTGTGGCCTTTTTCTCTGATTGTGAGTTCTAACTTATCTACTTGTTGTCAAAATTTGAGTGTTTTATTCCTCATTGTGGACCGATCTATAGGGATCTTAACACTACACTAGTTTTGTGTAACTCATCCACCCTAGATTTCAGATCTAGAATCTGCCTAGAATGGAATATATGGACTCTTGGGTAAGGTGTTAATCATCAATTTGAATAACAAAATGTTAGAAAACCAAGGAATTGTGCATAGTTTAGCTGTCCAATAGTCAGCTAAACATGCAGCGCAAGTAGCGAGTTGGATTGTGTGGTGCTCTGTGCATGGAATGGTGGTATATGGGTGATTGTGGCTTTGTATATGAGCAAGTTAGGTCTTGTTCTTTGTGTTTGGTGTATTGTTCCTCTGTGAAAATTGAGGATTGCATTGAGAATTTTATTTCCCACTAGATTCTTGGAACCTAGATTGAATATTCGCGCGAACAAAATAGTTGAAACATTTAAATGGAGTATTGGCCTAAGAAGGTTTGTTGAACACCATATATATGTGTATGGTAGTAGTGTATTATGTGGTGAGAGTGGAGTGTGTGTAATTCCAAACTCCGGATAACATATGCGGTGATGTTGTTACATTGAAATAGTGAAAGAGGCATTAATCTCCATGTATAATGCAGCTTGGAATGCAACTTTGAGAGAAGCCTTAAATACTATGCGTTAAAATATTTGGTTTATGTGTTGATACATATGATGTTTTTTATTTTCATTTAAATGATGTATGGTTGATTGCATTGAATTGCTGAACCCGGCATGAATTGGTGAGATGAATGTCATCAGCCCTATAATTGAAAGAGGTGGCTTCTAATTTCCTTTGAATGCCTGATATGGTTGCTTGATTTCATACATATCATGAGAGTCCGAGTGGTTGGAATGGTGGGTTGATTAAACCCTAATTGGTTAAACATTAGTGAGTTGTGACAATAATGTCGGTTTGTATAGTGATGCTGCAATTTGTTATACTCTAAAACCCATGTGGATAAATTAATATCATCTGAGTTGATTACTTTGAGGAAAAATGAGATGTCCAATTGGAAGATCAAACGGTTGTTCACTCTCAGAGTCTTGTTACTTCTAAATCTCACTTTGTGTGTAACGGATAATTGTGATTTATTTAAATGGTGTTGCTTAATATATGTTGCATCAATGATAGGATGGAGATTTTGAATCCATAGTTCAAGGAGTTGTCCACTTTCTTTTTTCCTGAAGTTTTATATATTGATAATTTTGTCTCTTAGAAGCCTGTGATCTCTGCTCATTCTAGATCAACATAAATGTGGAAAATTGAGCTAGAGGAGGAAAGGATTGGTGTAACCAATATTTTATGTGGTGCAATTGTTATTTATAGACATAATTTTTAGTTCAGTGGAAGGATCATAACATCTGGGATTTTGGATATTTTAAGCAATTTGGAGATTGGAGACTATTGAGAGCTTCTTTCTCATGGCATATTGAGAAAAATGTTAATATAGAGTGATAGAACATTTGGCCTAACTCACTTGTTTTCCTTGTGGGTGGCTGACTTCATTTTCTTGGATGTTTTCTCATTTCTAACCAACTTAATCTTTGGTTTGTTACTTGACTGCACTAAATATTGATTTGTGTAGCTTACTGATTGATTTTTTTTGTGTTGATTTTGGACTATTTTTCATAATTGAGTTGCAAGAAACACTTCGAAGTTTAAATGGATCAAATTGGTAATTTATTAGATTTATTGAGAACTCTAATCATATACATTGTTGAAAGCACGCTTAAAATGAGCAAAGAATCTCTCTCTGAAATTTAGACCTGTCTATAATATGCACAAGAAAAAATTGAATTTTTGAAGCTTATGTCATAGTTTCAGTAGGATGAGTTATAACAATGTAAGCATCATTCCAAACTTCTTTTTATATAGAACAATCTTATATTTAATATTGAGACCAAATTCTATTAACTGCTAGAAACTAATCAAATTATTGAAAGATAACAGTCGCATGCAAATGTAGATGTTCAATTTTCTCTTCCCAAGCCCATCATCAGACTTTGGAAACATCTTTACAACAACAAGCATAAAATACTTCTTCGATATGACAAAGAGGTGTTCCATCATATTCCATATTATTCGAAACCTTAATCATATTTATTTCAAACCATAACTCTCTTTTTATAATAATACACATTATTATAATAATAAATCTTAATGTTAAATATTTACACATTATTATGTAATAAATCTATTTATTATTATACTTTGGAAAGTTAAAATATTGAAGTTCCATGAGGTTATTCCTAATCTTCTTCCTCCCCATTAAACGATCAGCAGAGATATATTAATATTTAATGACCATTTAAATGGCCTTAGCTTCTTCAAGATCAACGCACTTCACTATTAGTTCTTTCATGTAAAGTAAATAATTATGGTAAGAAGCATTACCAAAATATATTATTGTTTTTGTAATATAAGAGAATCTCACACGTATTTGAAATAGTGTTTCTTTTATTTAGAGAGTATCTGGTTCGTTATATTCAAGATTATCATGATAGAAAGTAACATGTGGTAAGCTATAGCAATGATTTGTTCTTATTTAATTTCGTTAACTTCTTTCACGGAGGCAAGGAAATTGAGCATTATCTCACCATATTTCTCATTTATTTAAAAAAAATATATCTTTGTTAGGGTAATATCAATTTTGATAATTGCTTCATGAGGTTGATTTTATCCTTATGTTCTGAGGAATTATAAAATTATTTTAATATCTATGCTAAGTTTAAAGTAAACATATTTATTTCGAGAGTTAAAATTCATTATTTTAAAATGATTACATTGGTTAGTACATATTTTTTTTTATTGGAAAGACCATCAAGAATTATTATATATAATCAAGATTAAGGTTGGTTGGGTGATCTTGAGGACGCAGATTCCGATGTTAATAATTGTAATACGTTTAATTTGATGTATCAATAATCTTATAATTGATTTTGAATTTAACTCCACTTACCTACACTCCTCCTCAGGGAATCTCTCGCATGCGTCCTTGGGCTGAGTCTAAGGGCTTGTCATTCCGATTAAAAATCACTTGTATTTTCGTCCATAAGGTTATTTGCCACTCTTGCTTACTGTCGCCAGGCCTGAGTGGAAGAGAGGGTAAGGGCTTCGACACTTTGACCACCGGTGACTTGTGAAGGTCCTCTGTCTATATGAAATGGTTTCGGCTCCTTCTGTTGCGAGGTCTCTGTCTTCACGAGATGCACTTGTTTGGTAAAATGTTCTTTTGTATATTTATCCTTCAACCTTTGCTCAGATTTTCTCAATCCTATAAGTAATTATTATAATTTTTTTCTACTTGTCAACAATATTCGACTTCGCTCTTGGGCTAAACAAATTCTTCACGCACAAGTATGTTGTTGTTCTAATTATTTCTTTCATCTCTTGCATTAGTTCACTGATCTTTTGGTTCCTCTGTGAGCAGGTTAAACCCTTTGGAAACCTGACTGTGATGGAGTCTTGTTCGTGCCTACTCTTTCTTCCTGCCTTCAGGCTTGATGGCTTGTTCCTCCAAGTAAATGTCAATGCAACCGTTCGCTTACTCCATTTTCAGTTATGTTCATCAGCTACACTCTGCCATGGTTTTCTAACTTGGGTGATTTCTTGTGGTTGAATGCTTCCAACCTACGTGGCTCTTGGCCGTCTTCGAAACTCAAGACTCCCGTATATGTAAAGGGTAGGGTCTTTCCCTTTGTAGTTGGTAGTCTCAATTTCATTAGACTTTAAAACCCCAAGAGTGTTTCACCATATTGTAATTCTTGAGTGGTTTGTATTTGTTCTGCTTTGTTTGAATGCATTCTAGACTTAAGAGCAGGGTCGAACCCTCGCCGTTTGACAATATGTATATATTTGTTTTATAACCCTTGTTGGGTTTGTTGTTCGATACTATTTGGAATTCAATGTATATTTTGTATTCTCTGAAACGAAATTGACTTAAATTCTGTTTGCAAAAGAATTTGTAAAAAAAAAAAATGTGCGTGTCATTTCTCCTTTGTAATGTTGTTCTTGTTCGGTTGTTTTTGTTGTAGGCTTGTTTTGAAGCACATTGTTGTTTCCTTCTTCAATTTGAATAAAATATGACTTGTTGTTCCTCCTTGTCAATTCGGGCGCATTTTGATTAATTGTCCTGATTTCTATGTTGTTGGTTTGTTAATTAAGCAAAGCTCATATTGTGGTTAACATCCTGTTTAGTTTTAAGATGAGAATATCACATATGGTTACATGAAATTTATGATAATAACATACTTTGTTTATTATTCTTTTGTACAATGGTAGACCCTCATAATGTGGGTCTACTTTGGCTTTTATGCCTTTCCAGGATTTCCACATGGTTGAGAAACTGTCTATTAGATACTGAAAGATTTCTTGAAACAAATTTCTAATATTTAACTATTACAAATCTAACTATTCTTTTAATTCCAAATTATAGTGGCCGTGTCATCCCAAAGTTAGCTTAAAACAAAATGAAATAAAATTCAAAAATTTCTTCTTTTGTTCAGCAGAAGAAGTTAATTCCAGTTGTCGCTTTTGAGTTGGAAACTCCTACATCAGGCTCCCAAGGTAAATTAAACTCATCGCTCTTGTCCATGAGCTCTTCAATAGAGTACTCAACGCTTTGAATTTGGGTAGTGTCCAACTAGGAATAATCCTTAATAGGACGGTCCTTCCATTTAACCAGATACTATAAATATTCCTCCTGTTGAGTCTTCCTGGCCACCTGTGGGTCTAAAATCTATTTAATCTCCAAAGGCTTTGCTGGGGGCATTTGTCTAATCCACAATTCTTCCTCATTTTGGGTGTCCCATGTTCGTCTCTCAAAACTGTCATCCTCATCAACACCAATGTAAGGGTACATATCTACCACATTGAAAACGGGTGAGATTCCTATACCTAGAGGTAATTCCAACTCACAAGCATTTGCAAAAAACTTCAGAAGGATTCTGCAAGGCCCAATATTTTTCATTTTGTATTTCTTTTATTCACCTTTAGGAAACCTCTCCTTGCGTAAGTGCGTTAGTGCCCGGTCTCCTACTTCAAACTGTACCTCTCACCTTTTCAAATCTACTTTCTGTTTGTATTTTTGGTTGTTTTCCTGTAGCTTCAATTTTACCTGTTCATGTAGATCAATGATTTCCTCTGTGAGATCTTTGCCATCAGCACTCCTGTGCTCCAACTGACCCAAATCCTGCAACTCATATATTCCACATGGGTGCATTCCATATAGGATTTGGAAAGGGCTTCTTCTCGTGCTTATGTTGGGTGACTTATTATAAGAACACTCGATTTTTGAAAGCACACAATCCCATTGTCTGGAATTTTCACCAACTAGACTCCTCAACAGATTTCCCAGACTTCAGTTTATGACTTTAGTTTACCCATCTGTCTGCGGGTGATAGGCTGAGTTGAAGTTTAGTTTGGTGTCTAATTTCTTCTACAAAGTTAGTTAGAAATGGCCTATGAACTTTACATCCTTGTCGGAGAGGATGGACTTCGGCAAGCCATATAATCTGACTATCTCTGTGAAGAACAAGTGTGCTATATGTTTGGCATCACTAGTTTTCCTGCATGGAACGAAATGTACCATTTTGGTGAAACAATCCACCACCACCATGATGGAATTGAATCCCCATTGCGTCTTCGACAGACCTAAGACAAAGTTCAAGCTGACCGAGTCCCATTGTCTGTTCAAAATGCATAACGGTGTATATAACCCTTCATTTTGGCTGCATCCCTTTGTATGATGACACACTTTTCATTTGACTACGAATCTCTGCACATCTCTTTGCATCCTTAGCCAATAGTAAAAGTGGCTCAACTGATCCAAAGTCTTGGCTATTCCAAAATGTCCTGCCAAACCCCCACTGTGCTTTTCTAGGATTAGTTTCTCCCTAATAGAACATTCTGGAATACACAATTGTCCTCCTTTAAACATCAATCCCTCTTGCATGTTATAGTCCAACCATGGACTATAGTCCCTCCACAATAGATTTTTGCAAGCTTCAAAATCTTCTGTAAAATATGTATATGTTTCATACAAATCCTTAAGATGTTCAAATCCTAATACCTGTATTACACTTTCTTCTAGGATCAAACTTCTCGTGCTTAATGCATTTGTGACTTTGTTAGCTTGACTGCTGATATTTTTCAAAACCAATGTAAAACTCTGCAAGTGATCCACCCACTTCCCATGTTTATGATTTAGCTTGTGCTGCTGCATGATGTACTGTAACGCAGAATTGTCTGAAAATAAGACAAATTCATTAGCTCATAAATAATGTCTCCAATTCTTCAGTGCTTGGATGACTACATAAAATTATTTGTCATAAGATGTGTACTATTTCCTACTTTCATTTAACTTCTTGATAAAATAGGATACTGGCTTATCTTCTTGGCTGAGTACTGCACTAAAGGCTTTCCCACTGGCATCACAATGAACTTGAAAAAGTTTGTTAAAGTCTGATAATCTTAAAATTGGTTTTTGAGTGATTTTCTTTTTCAGCAGCTGAAAACTCCTCTCAGCCGACTCTGTCCAACGAAAAGGATGATTTTCCTTCTTAATGGTGTCCAACATAGGCACACAAATTCCACTAAAATTTTTAATATACTTTCGATAGAAACTTGCCAATCCATGGAAACTTCTCACTTCAAACAAACTCTTGAGAAATGGCCAGCTAACTATGGCTGCAACCTTCTCTGGATCCATCTTTAACTCATTCTCATAAATCACAAACCCCAAATAAATCAAATATTTCTTGAAAAAAGAACATTTTTTAAAATTTATCAGTAGTTTGTTTTGCTGCAATTTTTATAGTACATACCTGACATGTTAAAAATGTTTTTCCTTCATCTCGCTGAATATGAGTATATTGTCCATATATATGATCACAAACTTGCCAATGAATTCTTTCAGCATCTCATTCATCAAATGCATGAATATACTAGGAGCATTTTTCAGTCCAAATGGCATGACCAACCATTCATATAAGCCTTCGTTGGTCTTGAAAGTTCTCTTCCATTCATCACATTCTTCAATCCTGATCTGGTGATAGCCACTTTTTGAATCTATCTTTAAAAAGTATGCTGCTCCACTCAGACAATCCATCATATTATCCATCCGAGGTAAAGGAAACCTATAACTGATAGTAATCTTGTTTATTGCCCTGGAATGAGTGCACATCTTCCATTCACCTCCTTTCTTGGGAGCTAAAACAGTAGGAACAAAACAAGGGATCAGACCCTCCCGAATCAGCCCTTTATCCAACAACTCTTGTACCTGCCTACTTCATGATTTCCTCATTGTCTTTCAGACTCATCCGGTAAGTAGCCTTGTTTGGAAAATTGGCTCCCAGAATGTAATCAATATGGTGACTAATGCTCTGCTTTGGTGGCAATTTGTCTCGTAGATCATCTACCACAATATCACTAAACTCTTCCAACATGTCTTGTATCTCCACAAGAAGTCAGTAATTTCAGTGTGTATCAATATTGTTCTTGGTCTTCGCACAACTGCATATTTTACCTCATTATCTTCAATCTATTGCAGAAACTCCTTTCCGCCCATCAGTGATGCTTTTGTTCCACTAGTCTCTACAGTATCTTCTTCTCTCATGGGAGGTAGCATATGCTTTATCCCATCCTTATAAATCTGTAACAATTATTTTCCCCATCATGGAAGACCTTCCTGTCATATTGCCATGGTCTTCCCAACAGAATATGGCACACATCCATAGCTATAATATCACAAGTCACCTTGTCCTCGTACTTGCCAATATGAAACTCCACCTCACAGTGTTCCTCAGACAGTAAATGGTGTCCTTTCTACAACCAGGGCAGCTTATATGGATTTGGGTTCTTTAACTTCTTCAAGCCCAATTTTTCAACCATTTTAGTGGCTACCATGTTATCAGTACTTCCATTGTCTATAATTAATTTGTAGCATTTTCCATGCGACTTGCACACAGTCTGAAACAATGCTTTCCTATGTGCCAGATCAACTACTTCCTTACCTGGCTTTATTAAAACCTTGATCAACACCAAGGCTTCTCCTATTTCAGGCATATTTTCCACCTCCTATGGTGGTGCCTTTGCTACATCAGGTTGGGCAACAT
This sequence comes from Pinus taeda, assembly GCA_000404065.3. Lineage (NCBI taxonomy): Eukaryota > Viridiplantae > Streptophyta > Pinopsida > Pinales > Pinaceae > Pinus > Pinus taeda. The sequence goes on along the minus strand of APFE030691583.1, from coordinate 37,816 downwards.
AAGCCCCCCTCTATCCAGCTTTCTTATTTTTAGGACATTCAAAAGACCTCTGTCCCCATTTGTGACACTTGTAACACTGATAGGAATTTCCTCTGCCTCTGACATTACCTCTTCCACATTCGTATGGCCTTCCTCCTCTAGTGTTACCTTCCCTCTCACTCTATCCCAAAGTCTTCGAACTACTGCCCTGTTCATTACTGTTGGCAGTTCTACCTTTGCCAAAGGACTGCCCTCTTCCTCTGCCAGAACCATGTCCTCTCTTTGTTTTTTTTTCCTGGTAATCTTCTCTTCTGCTTTCAAAGCACTTTGATATGCCTCCTCTATAGTCGTAGGGGAAAGAACACTAATCTTGTCTAGGATCTCCATCTGTAAACCATTTACAAATATTGCTTCCTTCTCGGGGGTATCTTCAGCATACCCAAGTCGCAGGTTCAATTTATAAAACTCTTGAGTATATTCCTTTATAGTCAGAAATTCTTTGTCTCAGATTCTGCACCTGTCTGTAAAGGGAAATTTTGGTAGTATTTAGGCATAAATTTTCTTTTCATATTCGCAATCATTATGTCCCATTTTTTTATCAATGGTTTGTTCAATATTCTCCTTTCTATCTATGCATTGTCCCACCACGATGCTACATGTCCTTTTAACTTGGTAACAACAAACCCAATATTACTATCTTCCTTGATTTCTTCATAATCAAAATATTTATCTAGCTCACTTATCCGGTATAGCAATGCCTCTGTGAAGAAGTTGCCATCATAGTTAGAAAGCTCTAGTCTTGGCTTGCTGCTGGCCATCAAAATTGATTTCAACAGTTTGATCTTTGGTCCCCTTTCATTTGACCCATCTGTCGTTGCTGCATTTTCTTCCTCACTCTCATCTCCACCTTCAGGATCTTTGCACCTTCCTTCTTCCACTACTTTCAAACATGCACACATAGTTATGATCTCTTCTCATAGCCCTTCATCTACTACTCTTGTGATGGCTTTGCCTCGACCTCTTCTTCCTATCTCCATCTTCAATGAGAAGAGAAACTTCCTATGATACCAAAAATTGGGGGTGATCTTGAGGATGCAGACTTCTATGTTAATAATTGTAATACGATCAATTTGGTCTATCAATAACCTTATAATTAATTTTGAATTTAACTCCACCTACCTACACTCCTCCCTAGTTTATCTCTCACATGCGTCCTTGGGATAAGTCCAAGGGCTTGTCACTAAGATTAAAATTCACTTATATTTTCGTCCATTAGGTTATTTTTCACTCTCGCTTACTGTCACAAGGCCTGAGCAGAAGAGAGGGTAAGGGTTTCAACCTTGCAACCACTGGTGACTTGTGAAGGTCCTTTGTTTGTGTGAAATGGTTTCAGCTCCTTCTATTACGAGGACTCTATCTTCATGAGACACACTTGTTTGGTAAATTGTTCTTTTGTATATTTAACCTTCGACCTTTGCTCAGATTTTCAAAATCCTGTAAGTAATTGTTGTAATGGTTTTCTACTTCTCAACAGTCCCTAGCTTCGCTCCTAAGCTACACAAATTCTTCACACACAAGTACGTTCTTGTTCTAATTCTTTCTTTTAGGTCTTCTATTCTTTTTAATGATCTTTTGGCTCCTCTGTGAGCAGGTTTTACCCTTTTGTAACATGATTGTGATGGAGTCATATTCACGCTTACTCTTTCTTCCCACCTTCAGGCTTGATGGCTTATTCCTCCAGGTAAATGTCAATGCAACCCTTCACTTACTCCCTTTTCAATTATGTTCATCAGCCACACTCTGTCATGGTTTTCTAACTTGGGTGGTTTGTTGTGGTTGCAGGTTTGGAACCTGGGTGGCTCCTGGTTGTCTCAGAAACTCAAGACTCCCCTATATGAAAAGAGTAGCATCTGTCCCTTTGTTTTTGGTAGTCTCAATTTCGTTATAGTTTAAAACCCCAAGAGGGTTTCACCATACTATAATTCTTCAGTGGTTTATATTTGTTCTCCGTTGTTTGAATGCTTTCTAGACTTAGGAGTAGGGTGGAACCCTGGCCTTCTGAGAATATGTTTATATTTGTTTTATAACCCTTGCAGGGTTTGTTTTTCGATACTATTTGGAACTTATTCAATGTATATTTTGTATTCTCTAAAACAAAATCTACTTTAATTTTGTTTGCCATAAAAATTGTAAAAAAAAATGTACCTATGATTTCTCCGTTGTAATGTTGTTCTCATTCAGTTGTCTCTATTGTAGGCTTGTTTTGAAGCACACCATTATTTCTTGGTTCAATTCGAATAAAATATGACTTGTTGTTCCTCCTTGTCAATTCAGTTGCATTTTGATTAATTGCCTTGATTTTTGTGTTGTTGGTTTGTTAATTAAGTAGAGCTGAGACTGTGGTTAACATTCTATCTAGTTTTAAGATGCGAATATCACATATGGCTATAGGAAATTTATTATAATAAAGTACTCCACACACATAGTTTATCAAATCAATTATTTTTTGTTATTCTTCTTTCGTACGATGGCAGACCCTCACAATGTGGATCTGGTTTTTCTTTTATGCCTTTCCAGGATTTCCACATGGTTGAGAAACTGTCTTTTAGTTACTGAATAGTTTCTTGAAACAAATTTATAATATTTAGCTAATCCTAACCTAACTATTCTTTTAATTTCAAATTACAAGGGTTGTGTCACCCAAAATTTAACTTACAAAATGAAATAAAATTCAAAAATTTCTTCTTTTATTCAGCAGAAGAAGCCAATTCCAGTTGTCACCTTTCAGTTGGATGCTCCTGCACCAAAGGCTTACTCGCAATGGCTTTATTATGACAATGGCTTTATTATAATCAAGACTAAGGCTCACTGGTAATGACTTTACTATAATTAGGACTAATACCCACTCACAATGGCCTTACTATAGCCATTTTTAAATAAAATATTTGATAGTAAAAACTAAAACTTATAATTATATTAGTCAAAGAGAATTACAAACTAACATTCACATAACATTAGATCAGGGGTTACTAAATTTATGCAAAAGGTTGTATCTAACTTAAATCTAGGAAAACTATTTCTATAAAAAAAGCAAGTCATTTAATTTACTAATATGTTTTTGTTCAATTCCTAAAAGTTAGACTTTTTGTTCAATTCCTAAAAGTTAGACTTTATGATGTTGATGTTAATCTCTATACCATCTCTTAGTTTTTCTAATATCATCATATTTCTTATGTTATAAAAATAAATTTAATTTATACAAATCACATAATTCAATCTTTTCAAATTATGATCAAATCAATTAAAATATTCCTATTCAAATCACCACATTAAAATATTAATAAGCCATAATTTTATTTACGGCTTTATTCAATACTCAAACTTTGATAAAATACTTATTTAACCTCAATTTCATCCTTTTATTCGAAAAGTATAGGGCCCACAACATGTGATGGGTGTGACAATTTTATTGATCATTAATACCCTACTCATGGGCATTACCTTTAAAAGTTGATGTGATTGCAAAGTTTATATTTGTAAATAGATGTTGATTCATTAATTAGTTATAAAATTGTTAAATTCAGAATCTTTCTTTTTATTCAATACTATATATATATATAGGTAAGTAATATGTTTTCACGAAAATAACATTATATCTTATAAATGCAGAAAAACTTCCCAAGTTTATATTTGTAAATAGATGTTGATTCATTAATTAGTTATAAAATTGTTAAATTCAGAATCTTTCTTTTTATTCAATACTATATATAGGTAAGTAATATGTTTTCACGAAAATAACATTACATCTTATAAATGTAGAAAAACTTAATATCTTTTTTTCTTGAGTATAGAGAACATTTACCAAATTATTTGATATTATTTAGGTAAAGAGCTTAATCTTGTATTATCAGTATCTTAAATATTTTGGTAATAAAAATAATAATATTAATGCCTTTAAATTGGAATAAAAAGTTGATCTATAACAACGGGGTAAAAAATTACTCTATAAATTAAAATAAAAACTTTGAACGCTTAAAGAAATCCAGTTGATAACTTTAGTTTCAGAAAATTGAAATTAAATAGGATCCATAATTAGTGTTTTAAAATAAAAATCTGGTAAAATATAATCAAATTTAAGTCCTTTATCAACTCCATCAATGAATGAATATTTTAATAATAATAATAAAACATAAATACCTTATAACATTTTAATTATTTAAAAATAAATAATAAAATTAGTTTCTTAAAATTAGAATAAAATATAGATTTATGATAGTTACATACTATAAAGATATATAAAAACTTTGAGACTTAAGTCAATCCATTTCATTTCACCGAATTAAAATTAAATATGATTTACAAATATTGTTTCATATAAACACCCTGTAAAATATAATCAAGTTTAAGTCATTCATCAACTCCATTAACCATATTACCATTCTCGAATGATACCTTCGTGATTCATGGGTAATGATTGTTTCTTTCCTATTTCTCTTAATGATTATATATCACGCTTAATGAATCCTCATATTATTTTAAGGATGATGAACCAATTTTCAATTTATTTTACAAACAAGGAAATTCATTAGAATCTATATAATTTGTTTCAATAATATAAGATGAGCTTTGTACTTTCCTCAATTCAAAATCAAAAGCAGCTACAAAAGGTTTAACGACCAGAACTAAGTATTTTCCTTACGATGGAGAGAACCAGATTGTCCACACACTTGACAAGGAAAAGCTTAAAATGTCTTTTTGGACGTAGAAAATGAATAATCCTTTATATTAACCGATCAAAAACGGGAAACTTATCTATAAATAGTTTTAATAACTTGTTAAGATTTACCAATATAAATTGATAAATTGTTCTGATTTATGTATACAGTTTATAATAAATCATTGGATTTTCTTTTAGTCGGGTTATCAAAATGAATATCACAAAAAGCTATTTCTTAGGATGTTGTATAATTTTATCATCTTTAGGGAATAATAAGTATTCTTGTTTACAGAATTTTAGAAATAGTTGTTGGTATTTGAAAACAATATTCAGTAGAAAATACCGTGTTTAAAAGTGTAGTGGGATAAAACAATTATTTCAGGTCATAAAATGACATTTTAAATTAATTCATTATATTTCTTATTTATTTTAAAATTTCAATTTTTTTTTTTTTATTAGGGAAAACTCATCTAAACCCATTTTTTTATAACAATGTTGATATCTTTATGTCTTTGGGAAGTGGGAATTGGAAAACACATCTTAATTTTGTTTAGAATTTTATATCCAAAGTGATTAATTTAAGAAAAAAATTCTTTAATTTGAAAGTTAAAAATTATTAGTTTCAAATAATTATATTTACTAGTAAATATTAGTTTTGAAATATTATATTCTTTTGTAAATATTTTTCATTGACGGGAAAGGTTATATAACACTATTTGACATATTAGGATCGTGACAATGCCTTAGTATAGTAAATTTTCACTAAAATGGTTTTTTCTTGTAAGAACAAAGGTTGATAAGTGAGATTAAGTAAATAAGATTTCAAATTAACTTACACATAAATTTAGATTAAAAGTTATTACCATCTAAATTAGGCATTATATATTTTTAACTCATCTAATAAAACCATTTGTATAAAGAAAACAATGATTTGTGTTTTAATTTCATTTCTCGAAATTCGGAATTTGTGATGTTGTTCTTAATCTCTCCACCTTCCCCTAGTAGTTCTATATCATCCCCCTTATATATTATATGAATAATTAATACTTAAAAATAAATTCATTGAAGCCAATTTCAAATTATGATGAAACTAAGTCAACATAATTTGTTTAATTATTATAAAATATAAATTGAACCCATAACTTTATGAAATCCTAGAAATACCATGGAAAGTTGAAGGAATGCTTCAAATGAAATATCACATGTTATTGAACTTTTAAAAGATCCATTAACCATTACAATAAAATAGTATTATCCCAATATGACCTAGGAATTAAATTATATCTGCAAAAAGATATATTTTGAAACTGAAAGATCACTTAAACATTATTGTAATAACCTAGGTAGAGCTAGAAAAATCCATATAAACACTATCCAAATATGTAATAAGTAAAATATAAAAATACATTATATAATTAATTTATTTATTTTTATAAATTCCCTATTCCATAATTTTTTACACTCTTTCAATTTTCTCATAACGTATTTAGTCAAATAACTAAACTCACATTTTAATCTTTACAGCCACTTCTCATAAAAATCTGTTTTTATACTCTTTAATTCTAAAATCAAATGATTAAACAGAGTAAAATCTATTTTTATATTCTCAACGTTAATTTTGTATATCAATTTGAATTTAAATTGTTATATGAAAAAATAAAAATAAAAATCACATTTTATCTTTAGCCATTCTCATAAAAATCTGTTTTATACTCTTTAATTCTAAAATAATGATTAAACAGAGTAAAATCTATTTTTAATTTCTCACCCTTTTAATTTCTGTATTATCAATGAATTTAATTTTGTTATAGTGAAAAAAAAAAAAAAAAAAATCTTAACACCGTACAAAATAAAGTATGGTAAGAAAATAAATATTAATAATAAAAATAATCAAAATTAAAATAGAAATGAATACAAAATAAATATAAAAATATTTTATACAATTCATTATCTATATAATTATTTCTCGAAATAAATTGAACTCATGTTTAAATAATTCTTCTTCAAAATCATATTTCAAAATTTCCTTAATGAGTAAAATTCAATCAACGGATAAAAATGTCCCCCTCCTAAAATTCTAGAGATGAAATATTATTAAACCATTAAAAAAATTTCTTGATGGTCACAATTACAATATATTGCATACAATAGGTCATATAAACAAATCCTTTTTCACTAAAACCTATCCACATGAAATATCTAAGCATCTTTATAAGGGGTCGGAGCACTTACGCAATATCTCATTCTAAGTCATCACCCAACGTTCTTCTATATCTACTTCTCTTCATCTATATACAAGAATATAAAACATTTTAGGAATAAAGTGATGATATGTTCCGCTCGAATTTGATTTAGCCCGCTACTTCCTTCAAATATTTTAAGAATGGGCTCAGCGTTAGTATATATTCCTCTTCATCTTGTTCATTCCTCAAAAGAAAGGCTGAAGTTATTACAATTGTTCTTTAGCTTAATTGTTTTTCATTTATTATGGATCACTCTTTAATCGAATTGTTATAGTATTACCAATTGATCAAGTATGGAAATTATCGGTAAAGAATGGCATAAAATATGATAATACGACCTTTTTTTAGAAGAAAAATCATATTTTTATATTATGAAAATATCAATTTACATATAGCAGTTTATAATATCGTAAACCAAAATCTGACATGGTGTAGTTCAGATCATAGCAAATTATAGTGTGCTGTAGTCTAGTGCCATAGATGCATAGAGAACAAGTTAAAGCAAATCAAATTTAGGCTGTAGTGCAGTACCATATAGGCGGAGATAACATAGGACATTACAATGAAAGTTGTATGTTCAAAAAATATTCCAGATGGCATTGCGTATCATTGAAAATGGAGGCCTAATTTCCCAGATAGTCGAGGAAAGCCTTGATGCTGAGCAAAATGGAAGATATGGGCCTCCGAGAGATGTTAAAGATGGAGTCGTTCCTCCCCTTCTAGATGGTCCAACAGACCAAGAGAAACAAAGTGCGCCGAGTGTCTGTCTGAGCACACCACCAGAAAAAACTGTCCTGTACAGAGGAAAAGCCAAGGTAAGGAAAATCCAAGGATAAAGAGAGTTCATACCAGATTTGCTGAGAGGTTTGACATTGAAAGAACAAATGGTAGTTTGTCTCTTCAGCTGACAAACACAAGGTGCAGGATCTGGGACCTTGCCAACCTTTCTTCTGTAGCACCTCCCACGTAAGATTCATGTTCTGGAAAAGGAGCCATGCAAAGAGAACCATCTTAAGAGGACATGCAACTTTCCAAAGAGAGAATGGGAAAATCTGTTGGTCTGAGTGAGCTGGCTTAAAGGAAAGTGCAGCATAAATGTCCTTTACACGAACAGGTGATGGAGCACGTGGCAGATTCCATGCCAATACATATTTTGTCCCCGATCTTCTTTTAGCCAGTCCCTGTAAATTTTGGCGAACAAAATTCCACATTGGCCGGAAATGTAGGGGCATTGAGAGATCCGCTTCTTCCTTCCAAACCGGAGTTGTGTTCGTCCAAGATTTAATAAGTTTGTCCCACGTGAATATGCCTCTCTTGTGTAAGTATGAAACTAGAGCTGGCGACAGAGGGGATGTCAATCCGTCTTGAATGTAGTCAAAACCAATGAAAATGTTTGTACCGGAAAAAATCTTCCATCGAAAGTTCCTCATAATGAAAGGTTGACTTTTACGGAGGCTAAGCCAGATGGCGGAACCTCTTTTGATCCCCAAAGAGTTCCTTTTATACTAGAAATCGATGCTTTTGCCCTTTAGATATTTTCTGTTGATAAATTTGCTCCATGGGCCATTTCCATAAATACCCCAGAGGAGAGATTTGCATAGGAGAGCATTTCCCATCGTCCTCATGTCTAGTAAGCCCCATCCTCCCGATTTTTTGACTTTGCAATAGAATCCATCTTAACCAGGTGAAATTTTTTGTTTGGTAGGTTTTCCCTCCCCACAGGAAATTTGCTGCAAATGTTTTCATTTTTTTGATGACAAGAGCAGGGAGGAAAATAAATGCGCCCAGTAAATCGCCAGCTGAGACAAAACTGCCTGAACTAATATAAACCGTCCCGCCAAGGAGAGGAGCCTTGTCTCCCAACCAAAAATTCTTTTATAAAAGCGGTCCAGGAGCCATGACCAGTCCCCTTTCTTGTTCCCCGTCAGCTTAAGTGTGAAACCAAGATATTTAATCCCATTATCAATTGACACAGCTTCAATGCCAAAAAGAGAGGCAATCCAAGAAAACAGTTCCGAGTCGGTCTCATTATGATAGAGTTTATATTTTTCCTTGTTTATATAGATGCCTGAGGTGGACTGGAACCTGATAATAATGTTAAAGAGACACTGCTAGGATTCCTTGCATAGCATAGCAAAGATGAGGATGTCGTCCACAAAGAGATTGTGGGATAAGAAAAAATCCTTGCAAATCTTGATCGGCCTGAAACTGAACCCATAAGCTGCTTTGTTGAGATGAATGCTTAATGTGTTCATGACCAAAATGAAGAGCAATGGTGAGAGGGGACATCACTGACGGAGACCCCGTTCAGCTTTGAAGAAGGGAGATGGGGTACCATTGATGATGACCGAGAAGTTGATATTTTCAACACACGCCATGATCCATTCTATTCCTTTTGATCTTAAACCAATTTTCGCAATCAAAATCCTGAGGAGACCCTAATCCACACAGTCGTAGGCCTTTTTCAGGTCATTCTTTAGAATGGCTGCCTTGATATTGTTAGTCCAGAGAGAGAAGAGACATTCTTGAGTCAGTGCCACTGCATCCGAGATATTCTGATCCTTCAAAAATGCCTGCTGATCTCTGGTAATGTGGAGGTTAAACACCGGCTTCAACCTTTCCACAATGATTTTAGTGATAATTTTGAACAGGAATTACAGAGAGTAATCGGTCTGTAATCCAGGAAGGACGCAAAATTTTTCTTTTTAGGAATAAGAGCAATAAGAGTGGAAGATAGAGCAGAGTGCATATTTCCGGACATGCGTGATGCCTCCACCATATGCAAAAGGTCTACCTTGAACAGATCATAGAAATGTAAAAAGAATCCGATGGGCTAGCCATCGAGGCCCGGGCTCTTGTCCTTTTTAGATGCTTTCATGGCGGCTAGGAGCTCTTCCTCTGTGACAGGTTTGATGAATTTTTCATAGGAAGATTCATCAAATATTTCAGGCGTTTGTTCGACAGCCCAAATCATATCAATTACATTACTTTTATTCCTTTTGTACTGTACTTGAAAAAATCGGGTAGCTTCATTAGAGATTTCCTCTTGTGAGTAAAGAAAACCACACTTTCCGTCCTCTATCTTCCAAATCGAATTCCTCCTCCTCCTGGCATTTGCGAAATTGTGAAAAAATTTGGTGTTGCGATCCCCTTCCTTAAGCCACAGCACTCTACTTTTGAGCCTCCATAATGCCTCTTCTTTAATGAGGAGGTTTTGCTTCCTTTTTTCCAGAGTCCTGGTGAGGTTGTTTTTTCCGAAAGACATATCGTGGAAGGAGGACGATGTGATGGCATCCATGTCCTTTTGGATGTTTGTAAGCCCTTGTTTATCCTGTTTAACCTTCAGAGATTGCCATTCTTTAGCAGTCTTTTTAAGGCATTGATTTTTTTCTCGGAAGGTAAAGAAGGCTGCCGCTTCTGTCCGCTTCAACTGCATCCATTTTTTAGTTATTACATCATTGAAGGATTTGTCCTCTAGAAAGATCCTGTTAAATTTAAAATAGTATTCCCTTCTGATTTGTAATGCTCTCCATTTGAGAATAATGGGCTTGTGGTCGGACATGTACTCATTTGCAATGGAGAAGAATGGGATGCCCCATTTTTCAATCACATTTGCTTTGATTAGAAAACGTTCGATCCTCTTGGCGATATATGCCGGCCCCGATCTACCATTTTCCCAACTAGGCTTCAAATGTTCAAGAATAACATCCACTAGATTCCTGCTAAGGAGCCCCATTCTGATCTTATCAGACAGAGGATCCCTCTTCCTACATATACCCCAACATTCATCAGGACAAAGAGTAACATTTAGGTCCCCAGCTAACAACAGAGAGTCGATGTCTAAAATATTAGATGCAAACAACCTGTCCCAAAAAGGGAACCTGTTCCTACAATGGGCATAGACATTAAGGAGATTTAACAATTGAGCATGTCCTCTAACCATTCTCGAAATCATGATCCCAGCACAACATTTGAAAGCTTTTGCTTTAATCCATGCGGGATCCCACAGGACAGCGAGACCGCCAGATAAACCATTTTCCCCGGTAGCAACCATGAACCATGTCGGGAACATTTTCCTGAAGAAAGCTATTGACACCCTGCTGGAATGCATGGTTTCTTGAATAAAAACAATTTTTGGACGAGCCTGAAGGAAGAATTTTTTAAGCGCTAGAAATTTGTGGGGGGAACCCAGACCCCAAATATTCATCGAGATGAGAAAGGTCATCAAGAGTATTTTCCAGCCATGCTTTCTCTAAGAGGCTGTGGGGCTTCGGAATCCAGAAAAGGAACTTCCACCAATGATAGATTAGTAATACCAAAATCAATGGCAATCGATCTGCCTCTGAAGTGTCTGCTTTCACCCTTTTTTTTCTTCCTAACTGTAATGTTCTTGGCAGAATTTGGACTGATAGAGAGGGGAAAAGGCCGGGATGGCTTGTGAATGGTGAGTGGTTCAAACTCTAATGGGTTCCTTTGAATAAAAAGGTCGATGTCACTCTCGGAGTTATTGATAGGCGAGTCAGATGGAGAGTTAAATGGGGTGGGCGCTTCTGCCAGTTCTTTTCCTTTCTTGGACCCATTCGGATGATATGGCAAAGTGCGAGCAGGGGAGGATGGAGAGGAAGAGATTTGAATGGCATGTGAGCCAACCGTGAAATCCCTTTGATTCATGGCAGGAGGGGAGGGGACGGAGTTCCCCATAAAAGGTTCAGGAATGGGAGAAACGAGAGCCGCCTCGGATAGGTGAAGGGGAGAAACACGGGGAAAAACATTTACCTTGGTGGGCGCCTCAACTAGATGGTCGGGGGAAGAAATCTGGATACCATGGTCCGCAGAGATAGACGCAGACCCCCGTGGCCATTTTTTTATGAAAGGAGACTTATTATGCCTTCTGCTGATGCGAAACTTGCGGTCCTTGATGAGATGTCCTGTCCTATGGCAACGTGAGCATCGGAACGGGATGCCCCAGAAGTCTATTCTCTGCCTAATCTGCATAATGTCCCAATTGATATCGATGTATTCTGGGTATGCACCTTTGAAAGGCTTCTTAATGAGAATCCACGCTACCCTCTTATCCCGTTCACCCCTGCACCATGGATCAACATAAATAAACTTCCCGATCGAGTTCCCTATTTCTGAGAGAGTCTCTGAAGACCAAAGTTCCAATGGCAGTTTCGGCAACTTGGCCCAGATCATATAATTAGAAGGCCTGTTCTTTAAAGGATCGAATCCTATGTACCACTTAGACAAGGATAGGAAGCTTCTGCCAGCTACCCATGGTTTACAGAGAATGTTCTCCAAATCCGTCGCTTTGAGGAAGTGAAAGGAATACCAGTCCTTCATAAGACGCGAGATAATGGGGGTGTAGCCTATTATAGGGGACCATTTTTCCGACAGCCAATTCCTCATATCCGGTTCCTTCATGTGCAGGAAATGGCATTTCCTGACTAGAGCTAACTTTTGTAAGCTGTCCATTCTCTCCGCAAGGAAGACACTATTAACGGTGACCGCCTTCGGGGGTGACCTGTTTTAATGGGGAGGCAGTGAGAGTTATAAGGCTCCTCATGAGCTGGAAAGTCTCCTTTAGTGCTACTTGGTATGCCCGGTGATAGTTGGGAGCGGACCCCATCCTCTAAGGGTGACTGAGTGGCATTTCTAGAAAGAACCATATCCTCCACGGTAGCACGCCAGCTGTAGGAGGCACCGTGGGCCTGTTCTGCCTCAATGGTGGCATTAATGAGAGCCTGTGTCATCGGAGGAGTCATCCCCGTCCGACATGATAGAGGAAAAAGACAATAGAAGGCCCCAGAAGGTCGAAAAACGGTGAACGAGAGAGAGCAGATCCCAAAGAAGAAATGAGTCAGTCACAAAATACCTGGATGGAAGGTTCGTACCTGACAGAAGAGAGAGGGTTGGTACAGAAAAAGATGCTAAAAAAGATATGTCATCAGAGGCATAGATACGACCAGAGAAGGTTCAGAAAAAACTACTATTATTTACGAGAACAAAAGGGAAACTAGGACCCTCAGGTACAGATAGAGTAGCCCGAAAAAACCATTCACATAATGTGAGCTGCCGGCAGAAAGACTTGGAAGCAGAAAGATGACGTTATCATGCCATTGGGATACCCAAAATGAATTAATGATCGTTATCGCCAGTGAAATTCAAACCTGAAATTCCGGGAAAGATACCGGAAAAATTGTTGTAGATGTAGACGGGAAAACCAGGGAGGAGAGAGGTGAAAGCCAAGCTCAACTAACACCTACTATGCCGAAGGCTCGGGGCGGCAATCAAAAGCAGTAGCAATATACTCAGAAAATACACCACCATTGACTGATTTTGAGACGAAAATCTGAGCATGGACTATAGATAAAAAAACGGGACTTTAAAATCCTAAGGAGAGAGATACACATGATTCCTGAGTAAATAGATAACTGGAGTTCAACGACCATGAACAGAATAAAAAGTGAATTCCAGCAAAGAACAACTGTACAGAGACTCCCAACCACATAGGCAAGGAGGAGAGCCACAAAGATAATGAACATACAGTTCAGAAGTCTGAAGATCTTAGATATAAAGAAAAACCATTCTTGAATGGGACCGTCCCTTGTAAACAAAGCCGAGTGGGCATGGAAGACCATAATCCAAGAGAGTCACCCGATAATAATTCTAAATAACAGGATAACATGACTCATAACTTATGAAACTAATAACAGATCCAAAACCATCCCAGAAATGCAAGACGATGAAAGCATAACCTAAAGAAATTTTTAATTATGAGAAGATATAAACAGAAAACTCACATGAGCCGGAGAGAAAGCCCGCGACGCTGAAGGAGGGCCAACCATCAACAGAGAATGGAGCTGAGTCCAAAGGAGACACAGGGAGAGGGTAAAACTTGAGGCGCAAGGAGGAGCCCTGCGCCTTGTCAACGGGGAGCGATGCAGAAGAAAACTAAATACTGAAGAGAAGACCAGGTTATAAATATTGAAACAATATTTTCATGATATTGCTTTATGCTTTATAAAAATAAAACTTATATAAAAATATAGATATTTTATCTTGTGCCTTCTCTTATTCTTTCTTTACAACCTCCTAAACATCATAAAATATATATTTTTGAACTCTACTATTAAAAAAATTATAACAAAAGTAATCACTTTTTCGTCATTATCTTATTTAACACATTCCTCTACCAAATTCATATCTTATCACTATAGTATTGTACATGATGCCAATATTATTTAAATGTCTTCATTCCTCCTTATATTCCTTTTCCTAATTGTTGAACATGTATTTAAATTTTAGCTCTTTTCCAAGAATTTATCTTCCATTCTCAAAGTTTTTTAATAAGACTTCATAATGAAAAAAAAAAGAGTCACTTAAATACTTTACATTCTCCCTTATAAATTCATGATTGTGTTCATCTTCCATTCTCAAAGTTTCTTAATAAAACTTTATAATGAAAAAAAAAAAAGTAACTTAAATACTTTACATTCTCCCTTATAAATTCATGATTGTGTTCATTTACTGTTCATCTTTCCCACTAAATATAAAATTCTGTAACATACTATTTTATATAGATTCTAGTTTTTTTAAGTGGTTTATATTTTTCCCAAATTCAAATTTTAATTTATAAACATAATTTAACTTTTCAACTTATAAACTGTTGTGTTGTTATTTTTAATATTATTTCATGTGCAATTGACTTTCCCAATTATAATATATAACATTGTGAATAATAATATCATATCAACTTTAAACATGCAAAATGAACCCTCAAATGTATTACAAATTTTACCCAATTTAACATATAATTGATAATTTTAAATTATATATGAAATAATAACAATTACATGGGAATACAAATACTGCCTAGCTATCACCCTTGGTCAAATATAAAAATAAATTCAGGAGCTATAACTATCTCTTTTCAAAAAACCCTTTAGGTAAACATTTTATCCCACTAACAAATATCATAAAGTTCTTTCATTGGTCAAATATAACAGTAAATTCAATAGCTATAACTATATCTTTGCAAAGAATCCTTTATGTAAATATTTTATCCTACTGGCAAATATCATAGAGTTCTTTCACTATAACCATTCATTACGGTACGTTATCAACAATATGTATGTCAGTACAAAAATATGTATGTCATCAACATTCTTGTAATGTATTAATTAACTGCTCACAAGAGTTTTCCAAACTACAATGGAAACCAATATATTCATAAAATTAAAAAAGAGAGGAAAAAATTATAATTTTATAACAATAAAGAAGAAAAAGGAGGAAAAAAAAAACACGCTCCTTGGGACAACATCCTTAACGGCAATTCCTATTTCCAACCCTATTGAAATATAAATGCGTCAGACATGCAAAGGGAATAGGAGTTGTCTCGCTGCTAACATGCCAAAGTCAACTTTGAGGGAAATATAAATGCAAAGCAACTGCTATTCCCCTACCATGTCAGACTGCATTTATATTTCAGTAGAGTTGGAAATAGGAACCGCCCATCATTAACAAGCTCCTTCATTGATGGCATCAAATACGGTGCTTGAATCTTTCACAGCATCTTGATCACACAAAATACGGACATCAATCTCTCATAAAATATTCAATCCGTAGACTACCGAGCACGACATCTCAGTCTTTACTAAATAATCCCTCTAACGAATACAAGTCATTAACCTTTTTGACACAACTTTCCTGATGCCCGTATACGCTACGTGAATCTCTCGCAAGACCTTTAATCTTCACGATATCAAATACTTAGACATGAATATCTCACAAGACATTCAATCCTTACACTACTAAGCTCAACACCATCATATTTACTTAAAAAAACCTACAATACATGTCCATCATATTTACATAAAAGAACCTACAATACATGTTGACTCTTATTGCCAAGCATCCCACTCGCAGCTTCTACTCAATCAATAAGTTATGGGTATGATAAGGTTTCAGCGTCATCACATCTGCCTCAGAGCGCATGGTTGTGGGAAATTCTCATCCATGTCCAATAATCTTCTGAAAGCTCTTTATTGTCTGAAAAGTTCATCCGTATCCACCAAGGGTTTAATATTTACAAAATAGTTTCCCGTCACTCAGATTATTGTGCTTCAATTTGTTTTTTCAGTAAGGAAAAAGCAGGGTAGTATCTTAACACATAAATTATCATAGTTATATATAGTCAACATTTAACAGAATGTATATGATCTTCCAAACTACATGATAAGGAGGATGAGGTGTGACCTAAATTACTACCAAAAGCTTCCTTTTTCAGTAAGAAAAAAGCAAGATGATATATTAACCGAAACTATATCATAGTTACATATAGTCAACATTCAATAGAATGTATATGATCTTCCAAATCACATGATAAGGACGATGAAGTGTAATCTAAGTCACCACCAAAGGCCCAGAAAAGATGATCAATTCAGCTGAAAGACATTATATT
Source organism: Pinus taeda (assembly GCA_000404065.3). Taxonomy (NCBI): domain Eukaryota; kingdom Viridiplantae; phylum Streptophyta; class Pinopsida; order Pinales; family Pinaceae; genus Pinus; species Pinus taeda. The sequence continues at coordinate 21,414 of APFE030691583.1, read as the reverse complement.
CAACATATCTTATACATCTGAAAGAAACTTTATTATCAAAACATAAACAGTCCTGTCAATATGCCACATTCCCTCAATGTGCAGCAGAAAAACTAGCTAATAGACATATACAACAAAATTTACCAAAGGAGTGAGAATAAGGAAGCTAATGATTTAACCCGGAAATGGGAAGTCACCCATATAAAAAATGTATTGTTCCCAAGTGATGTCCAAGTACCATTTGCCAATCTACCCCAGTAAGCCTTGCTTCGATAATCTGTCCGCTTCTTTGTTGAGATTCCTTCCAATATGCTGGATTGTGGAGCAACTGTGGAGTTGCCACAGAATTTTGATCCTTTCCAGCCATCCCTGTAGCATGGGGTTATTGATGGAGGCTCTCCCCATGACCTGATCAATAATAATCTTCCAATCTCCATAAATATGCAAAATGAGGTTTCCAAGGAAACTGTTGAACCATAGCAGCCCCCAAAGAGTTAATATTTCTGCTTTGGTATTGGTACCGCAACCACCATTCCAGTAGACCCGGTATAACAAATCAACAGTCATAGCTATCCAAAATCCACATGCACAGGAGTTCCTTTGAGCTGCCCATCAAAAAACCCGATTGGGTACATGAATTGTGTATTTATATGCTTTTATGGACTGATATTAGTGTATGGGGATTGAGCAGAATACATTGAAACATCAGTAGTGATTCTTTCAATAACCAAAAACAAATTTTCCAGAGAGTTCTGGAATATCTACCTGCTTCTCCAATTCTAGATGGGCCAAAGAGAAAAAGGGGAATGGCTCTCCAGGCACATTTTTGTGCGCTCGACCCTTTTAACGAGTCCCTGATGCAGTTATGGTTAATGTACTGGATGCAGTTATGGTGAAAGCTATCCTTTCAACTTTTGCATTGTATTTCGATGGCGAACGGAAAAAACCTGTCCAAGATATCACTAAACTATTCATTGATTAGATTTGTATTTTCTATATTGAATGGTAGTTTAATTGATCAAATCAATTAGCGTGTAGGATTGTTAATATATTTGGTTGTTTCCTCATGGTCGGCAAAATTGGGGTGGGAAAATACTGCAGCAATGCACGGCTACCATTAAAACGAATCATATTGATCGTGATCATCACTAATAGTGTAGGGCAAGTTGCCGATCTCTTCCAATTTCAATGGACAATGTCGACAAGATGGGCCGTTGATCGGACGCGATGACTAATAAACCTAGACAACTTTCACAGCCTGTATAAAATTGTTATGCACTAACTACTGGATTCCATATCCGTTTAATTGTATGGTCCTTTTCGCTATAATAAGTTTCTGTCGAATTCACTGTCATCATCAGCAATGCGAAGGCGTACATCTCTGTGTCACACGATGAACGAGATGCATGCATCTCTGGTCGAAGATTGAAACCAAAAAGGAAGCAGGATTTTTTCTATATTTGCTCACATAATCATAAACATAAGCACATGCTGGGCTTGAAAAAGAAAATTCAAGATCTTAATGTCCAGTGAATTGCTGTGAACTATTATTACTGTTAGTTAAGTACAGATTCATCATCTTCACGGGATTAAATGCACCGCTTTGAAGTATGTGCATAATAACGAAAACACTTTTAATGGGACCTTTAAAATATATATACATTAATTTAAAAGGTGAGCTATAGAATAAACTCATTATAATATATCATTTTACTTTTCATTAATTTATAATTTGAAAAGATGTCACACATGTCAGCAACAAATATTATGAGGGTCAGCTAAAAGTGGCAGCGAAAATCAGAAATGTATAAAATATCGAGTGCTAAGTATGTCAAATTTGCGTTATAGAGCATAGAGCTACCCTCGATTTGAAGTAAAAAACTTAGCCTAACATGCTATCCAGAAACTCTGGACCTGAAAATACATTTGGAAGGTCAAACGTTAGTCATATCTTAGAAAATGTTGCGGAGGAGCATAGAGGTATCGTATGACTTTTACATCTGCATTTATTTGTTATTAATAGTTCTCCCTTATTTTTTTGAGAATTTTTTCCCAACATTGGCTTTAAATGGCTCAATACAAGTTCTTTTATTTATCTTTCACTGTTTGTAGTTTTTTCCGGACGATTCGTCGTCTTAAAGACCTTTGTAGGACTTCAAAGATGTAACAATTCTTGTAGCTTTTGGATGATACGTGGCTAGACGCTTCAAATTTTGCTGTTAGTTGGGCAAAGAGCCCATTGATACCCTAACGCAGTCCTGTTCAGTTTCTCGTCTAGTTGGCGCAAAGGAAACACTATTGCAAAAAAGTCACGTCAAAAGATGTTAAGCGTTCATGGTAAAATGGCGCAAATAAACCAATTCCGACGGAAATGCTTTGACAATACTTAGAAGTTACCGAACGGTCAAGGAAGATTATTTATGAATTTTATATTAGTGACTTTGACTTTGAAGTGCGGTATAGAAACATAATCAATCACTGTCTATTATAAATTCTGCTAAACAATTGAACAATTTGAAAACATGTTCCTTTAATGTATATAATTTTCATTTTCACATGAATGTATTAAACTTGTTTGCTAATCTATCCCCGAAAGAAAATACACGCAAAGCGGCATATATGATTTTGTCCAACCATTACGTATAAAACACTAAAATTCAATTCATTACTTCAACATCTCAAGCTTAGAACAGCACATTCCAATTCTGGTATTGCCACTATGTGGATGTCAAATTTAAATTCAATTGTGGTTAAAAATTAAAAAAAGTATTAACTCATGGATGATGCGATCTTTGTTATACATAGCTATATGAATTCTTTTTTAATTTAATAAATTATCATTTATTTTTTTTCAAGAGAATTAAGAGAATTAAGGCTTTCTGGGAAGTCATGGTTACCGAGTGTAAGCTCCGGAAGTGATGATTGATGATTGACGCTATGTGATTCATATTCATTTCACTGTTTCAATCGCACTTCTTCATCCCTGTGAAAATCACCCCATGCAATGAGTGCTAAGTGAACTTTTCAAAAATCATGAGAAATTAGTCAATATGACTACATCTCATGGAATTAGTCATACTTGAATGACTTAACGCAGTTGAATCCCAAAATGATATCTAATTAAAACCTATTAAATATAAAAATAAACATAAAAAATAACAGTTATTAAAATATTGATTACAAGAATCTGTAAACCATTTCAACGGAATCAGTGTTCATAAAAGCCCGAGTGGATATTAATCACGAACATCATAAAAATCTATAACTAGCCATATAAAAAAATTTTAAAGATTTATAATAATGTAAATATGTTTTAATATATTACTTTAATTAAATTATTGGATAATTATTTTGTTAATATTATATTATTCAAATATTTATTAATTATTTATAATGACAAATTAATATAAAAAAAATATTTATATTAATACTATAATATTTTATAAACTAGTAATTCTATCGGATGTTGCAAAGGAAATGTGGTAAGGCGATAGTGTAGGAAAGAATAGCATTAAACTTCCACTATTTCATTTCATGATGAGAGTGAAAGTGTCACTAAATGTTGCAAAAGGGTGTGAATATAATTTTGGATCTTAGCTAAAGAGGGAAGTCACGAGTATCCAAAGTATCAAGTTCTCTCTTTTTAGTTATTTAGTGTAGTTGCCAAAGAATGTATTGTAGAGATATCACAATTATCTATCTAATTATTAATAAGAAGACCTTGATTTGGTCTTTTGGTAAAACATACATCTGTATTTGCATTGGAAACACTTGTCTTTGAAGTATTTTCCTATTGAATGGTTGGAATTTATCCACACCCTATTTGTATATGCCAACTTTATCTGGGATTCAAGATTTCTTGCAATTGATATAGGTGTCTCAAGTTTCAATCAGATCCAGTTAGGGTATTCCCCCAATTCAAATTCTAGTGAAAAATTGTATCATTCTCTTTTTGATCAATCTGTTGACCGTATCATAATGACTTGTACTGAATAAATATGGATAAATTATAAAAAGACCAAGTTGAAGCCAAAATATGAATCTTTTTGAACTCAAGGATGTTGAAATCTCTAATTAACATACTTTGCCACAAGTATGGTAAATTTGAATAATGAAGATCAACACATTTGGTCTTTGAATTGTAGAAAGGAAGGCCCTTTTAATTGATCATATCAACCACTCACGAACAAGTACTTAAAGATTCTTTGGAAATTCAAATGTTTGTCTAAATAAAAATCTTCATGAGTTCACTTTTAACTAATAATTAGAAATTCAAATGTTTGTCCAAATAAAAATCTTCATCGGATCATTTTTAACTAATAAATTTTTAACACAGAACATCCTTCAAAAACGATACTAATTAGTTAGTTCATGCTCGTGGGTTCTAAGTTTCTTTTCAAAGCACTCCATCTACAAATAAAGGTACCTTAATAATTGTTGAATGAATTTAAAGAGAAAGAATTGTTTGATAATATTTGTAAAGGTGGACTTTAATAATGTCTTGAACTTCACCTTTTTGAAAACTATTTATATTACTTTAAATTTTTCAATATTTTTAAATTTTATAATAAAACTAAAGTTATAATTAAATTTGGAATTTGGAAGATGGAAGATGGAATTTAAATAAATGTAAATCAATCTATATATATATATTTTATTTAGTTGAAACTTTATTTCCAAAATAATTATCAATCCAAATTTAACCAAATAAATTTGAAATGATAAAATTGAAAGTATTACAATTTAAATTGCTTTTAATGCATATAGATAACAATTAAGGATAACCTTATTGAGCCATAGGAGACTTAGTCACTGAAGATATGTTTCTTAAGTGACAATGGTGATTTTCATAGTAGTTCCCTATGGGATTGTGCCTTGTGGATTAGATCTTTTATACAATTTGAAGTGTATCACATCTTCACAAGTGGATGGAAGGGTGTATCCTGTCTGTGTGGGGAAGGGAGGGAGTGAGCTTCAAAGGAAGAGATAATTTTTGGAAGTAATGCTTCCATCTCATGTGTGGTTGTCATTAGGAGTTACGAGGATTCATTCTAGAAGTGGTTTTTTCTAATGTGTGAGTTGTAATGTATGAGTTTTAATGGTGATGCGTTTGTGTCAAAGTTAATAATTGGTGTCTTATATATTTGTACCTATGGTGATCAATAAAAGTATCAAGTGAGATTTGTATTATGTGTAATTTCTCTCTCTTCTCTCTTCTATTTTTCTAATATGGTATCAGAGTTGATAATGGCCTAAATATTTCAGCAAAGGGCTAGGGAGATGTGAGAGAGGCATGAGAGTTATTGATCCATTGTAACTAAATTAAGAATAGAGATTATTTACTCTGTGAGTGATTTTAGTGTGTGTTTTGTTCAAACACTTGTTTGACTAGAACCCCATTTTTGCAATTGAAGAGATTCATAGCTCAACTATCAGGAGTGAAGTTGCATGCATGCTATCAAAGGAGGAATTGCCATTGCAATTTAGCTGTTCCAATCATCTAGTCAATTTTCTGGAGGAAATAGGTTGATGTATAACTGCATCTAGATCAATGAATTTGCAGGAAGAGGGGTTCAATTGTCACTGTTGTCATTGGAAGAAGATCTACACAAAGATGATTGTTGGTTCATGTGAAAGAGCCAAAGGCTCCATATTCACCCATTAATTAAGAACTGATCTGACTACTCTCGGTTCCATTCTTGGCCATGACTCAGTTGATCATTGTTTTTCATTTCGTTCTTGATTCTGCCATTCTGTTTGTCATGAATCCCCATCAGGGTCTGAGCAGTGGAAGATTGTAGTTTCAGGTTCCAAGGATTATGCGCTGCCACAGTTTCGAACATAAGAGGGAGTTGTTCAACATTTCGAAAGAAATCTATTAGTGAATATAATAATTATTTTTGTGATGTGGACAACACCCAAATGCCACAATCTCCAAAGGTTCGAGAGTCCAATCATCAAGTCCATGGCGGGTAGGAATTCATCTCTAAGCAGCAATCCACATCGCAAAGAACCTGTAGTAGATTGTGGCAAATTATTTTTGTTTCTCTTCACTAGATTTGAAGCACAAACTAAGAGGAACCTATGAACCCCAGCACCATGGGTTTCATATCTTTTTTTTGGAGATTATTTCATTTATATATGGTGCAATAGTAATTCTCTTCAAGAGGGCTCTTCATGGTGGATTCACTGCATACATTCATCAATTCCCAGGAAGCATTGATCAGAATACCACAACAGTGATGAGATGAGCCTTGGGTTTTGAATTTGAGCTGCAACCCATTGGATTCATGTTATGTTAGGGCTACAAAATAATTTATTTTTATTGGCATGATCCGACAACATTGTTTAATAATGTGTCACTGTGTATATAAAGTGTAAAGCGTAATTAGCAGTCTAATAGTGTCGTGACCATCTATGTAAGGGTAATATTAGTGGATCATTTGTTAAAAAAAATGTGATATATTGTTTTAGTGTTGTGCGTTTTAAAAAAAAGAGTTGGTGGTTCTTAAACAGAAAGCGCTAGTGTCTGAAATACTGGTGTAGCCTAAGCCGCACATACCCACAATATGAATAAAAAATGTGTGTCATATACATGTCCCATGAATTTTAAATACTCTTGTTTAGTAAAACCTTCTTAGAACCAATCAGTTGCACGTTACTTAAATTCTGTACGTGGATATTATCCCTAAGGGTCCCATTTATCTCACCAATCACTGTCGGTCCTTTTTTTTACTTTTCCTTTTGTTAGGAACTTCAGTCCATGCCATTGATTTCTTCCTTTTGGTCCAGCAGATATCGCATCACCTGCTTACCAATTAGCTCATTCAATCTACATTGTCAATCAATCTTGTCCAATCGAATAGCTATCGCACAATATCGTGTAGATTCTAGCATGGTCATTATCAAGTCAAGATCACATGAGAAAAGTTGTTTTCTCATGCAATGTGTCGCCCACTAAGGTTAATTGCATGAAATTGACTAATACCATTTACCATTTTATAAGCACATGAGATACTGCTTACCGCTTATGAATACTACTTCGCTGTTTTGCTAACACTTGGCTTACTGCTTACGAATACTACTCCTTTGTTCTGCTAACACGTGACTTAATCCTAGTTGTCTATCTCTCTCACTCTCGTTCGTTGATCTGACTGATCCAACGAATGTGCTTCGCTACTACGTTCTATTGCCTATCACCATGTAATAGTCCTCTCGGCTTCTTAGTTTATGTATTTATTCTTGCCTTACAGTCTTCATTTGTTCTGATCCTGATCTCGAGCTCCGTTACTTCATTCCTTCGCACCTTTACGCTCCCTTCGTAGATCCTTAGGTTTTAGGAAACCTTGCAGTTATACCTTCACTGTAACATGAAAGTTTTTCTCCAATATCGTTTGTGTGAAACCTTGTAACACACTTCTCTATGCTTCGTCTCTAGTTCTACACACCTACAAACCTATGTTACACAGATATATTCTACTCCACACACATTTTATAAGTCAATTACTCAATCCACACTTGCACAATTTAGAATTAAAATCTCTGTGTATATATACACAAATAATTACACAATGAGTCTTTCTCTCTCTGGCTTGATTTTCTAATCAGTGGTACTTTTCCTTTCGTTCATGTAGGCTTACAGTGAAACCCTATCTAATCTATGAACTCTAAAATCTTTAACTAACTAACTCTCCTCTATGCCTTTTAGGCTTACATTTCTACAAAAGGTTTTGTAACCCATTTCTTGGTTTAGATCCATAACCTTCTCAACAAAATCCTAAATCTCTTCCTTTTCTCTAAGGATCCTCTCTAATCCAAAAAATCATCAACTAATTCATTATATAAGATTTTGCCATTAATTTTTAAACCTATCAATCCCTATGAACTCTCAACTATCTTAATTCTCTCATGTTCTCCATCATTCGAGAACATTTACAAAATCCTCTTAACATTTACTTAATTCCTATTCCAAATCACTCAAAACATTCATAACTACATTAATTTGATACATAGGAATCCAACTTCCTTGAAAACATAAGACCCCCTAAATTAACTAGAATATGATGAAATTGCTGAGCTGGATGCTCCTACATGAGTCTCCTAAGGTTACAATTATCATGATCTCTAGATCACGTGCTTCCGAACTATGTCCTCCTGGATCCCATACTTTGTTCTACAATGTTTCTTTGGTTGTTGCTGTTATTTTTTCTTGTTCTCTAGGTCTCCACACTTTCTGTTGCTTTGCCCCACTATAGCCTGTTGTTGTCTTTCTCTTGCTATTGCTTGGCCTTCTTACTGTTGCTTTCCTCTGAGGCACCTTCATCATCAATCTTATTATTCTTTCAATCTCTATGTCTACTTTATCTTTTGACCAATAATTACTATGCCATTTGTTGTTCTACTTTATCCACTCATCTTCAAACTATTGTTTACTATCTTCTCTTTGAAGTTGTTGGATTCTTACTACCACCCTTTCATCCTTACCCTCCTGTGGCTTCCCAAACAACCTTTGCTCAATAACTGTAAATTTACTTTCAAAAAATAAATTGTCCTCTAGTTTCCTTTCTACTTGATTCCTCTCAAATACATCACTATGATGTTCATTGATTCCAGGATATTATCTATCCTCTTCCTTGACAACCCTCAGTAATTGTCCTTCACTTCCTTGACTGATTTTGATAGTCAATTTAACTTCTCCAAGCATGGTATCATCATGCTTTTAATTTTCCTCATTAGTATGTATGTTCTCGAAACTTCCAGTCTTCTTCAGTTCTAAAACTAACTCTTTAACTTGAAACATGTCTGTCACATCATTCTTAGATCCTATAATCATAAAACAATTATCAAAATTAAAAATACAAGGCCTCATTGCCTTTTCCTTCTCTGGAAACATCTCAGTATGCTGCTCTGAGTTTTCCTTCAATTCCTGTGTCAACACGTCGCCATGGTGATTTAAACTCTCATCCATATCATCTGTTTCAATGATATCTCTCTTCTCTACTTCACAATAATGAACTCCTCTTTCTGTAATGTCAAATTGCTAAACTTTTATTACCATTATCCTTTCCTTATGATTGTCATTCATGAAGATTTCTTTGTCCTTCTTTGTCAACAATTTATCCTCAGTATACATCCTCTGCCTTCCCAACATTCTTCTTTGAAACTCTAATTTTCTATATAACTCAATAATTTCAATTGGAATAGAATTTGGAAATTTTATACAATTTTCCATACCTTCCTTTGTTATTGACCAATCATCAAATTTCCTTTCTCCCTTTGCTAAATCTTTTGCATAGACTTCTTCTTTCTTCAATTCTGTGATTGTCTTCTCTTTGTCTTGAGACAAATCTGCCTTCCCTTCTTCTTCAAAACCTTTTTCCTTGTTGTCTCTCTATAAACCTTCTTCAAGAGCTATCCTGGCCCCATCATCTTCATTAATATTCTCTTGCATTTGTTCTTCATCAATAACATTAATCAAATTCATCAGATTACTTCTCTAATACAATATTCCTTTGTTCTTCATTAGAATAACATCTTGATCTTCCATCTCTATGACAACTTTAAATGATTGTCTTCTCTCATTAAGTAACTCATCCACAGACTCTTTCTGCTATAACCAGTCAAACTCTTCCTCTTCTAAGAAATTTTCTTTGTCACCTTTTACTTCAAGATTTTCATCCATCCTGAAGATGTCTTCACAAAGTTGTTTTCCTCCTGTAATACCTCCAATCATACACAAATTACCAGTTTTAAAGAAATAAGACCTTGTGGTCTCACTTGATGCTTCAGTCATCATATCTCCTTGTTGTTCTGAATCCTTCATATGATTCAGCCCCTCTGTAGATTTCTCCTCTGTCTCTTCATTACATTCAGAAAGTAATGGACCATATTCGTGTTAAAATACGTACTCATTTAGTGTGAATAACTCTTCCTCTAATTGAGCATTCACTCTTTGCTCCCATTTTACTTGCAATCTGTGCCATTTGGCTCTCGTTTTCATGATCCATCCATGCCTTTGGTCCTCATTACTCATATGAAACATCTCCATCAACAACTCAATATCGAAATTTATCTCATCTTTCTCTCTTTTTTAACGACCTTCAATAGTCATCCTTCCTTGTTCTATGAACTTTTATTTGTGCACTTGTGAACTGCACCTAAACTTCCCTTTTTAACAAGTCTCTATACCTCCCCTTGATCAAGATTTGCTCCTTAACTTGATCTATGGTTCTCTACCTCTGGAACGATATCCTTGTCAAGCTCCTCTTAACACATCTGTTTCCCGTGGATTTTTTTAGCAGCCTTTTCCTTCATCTTGTAGCCTTCTTCTAAACCTTTCATATGACTTTTCATAGCCACATTGCCTTCTATGTGAGCTTCTACACCTACAACCAATCAACTTCCTTCTGAGTTGATCTTCTCACCAAGCTTCTCCTCTGTTCGGTTCCCAAGTCCTCTTTTCTTTAGAACTTGCACTGAGCACTCTTGCTTTCTCTCTGGTTGCTTCACTCACTTCTCTTGAGGAAAATCGTTTACCATTTTATGAACGCATGTAATAGTCCTCTTAGCTTCTCTATCTGTGTATTTATTCTCGCCTTATGGTCTTCAATTGTTCTGATCCTGATCTTCAGCACTGTTACTTCATTCCTTCGTACCTTTATGCTTCCTTTCGTAAATCCTTAGGTTTTAGGAAACCTTGCAGTTATACCTTTGCTGTAACATTAAAGACTTTCTCCAATACCATCTGTGTACAACCCCATAACACACTTCTCTACACTTTGTCTCTGGTTCTGCACACCTGCAAACCTATGTTACATAGATTTATTCTACTCCAAACATAAATTATAATTCAACTACTCGATCCACACTTACACGAATTAGAATTAAAATCTCTGTGTATATATAAATAAATAATTACATAAGGAGTCTCTCTCTCTCTGGACTAATTTTTTAATCAGTGGCCTTTTTCCTTTCCCACCCGTAGGCCTACAGTCAAACCCTGTCTAATATCTGAGCTCTAAAATCTCTAACTAACTAACTCTCCTTTATGCCTTTTAGGCTTACATTTATACCAAATGTTCTGTAACGCATTTCCTAGTTTAGATCCATAACCTTCTCAACAAAATCCTAAATCTTTTCTTTATCTCTAAGGATCCCCTCTAACACAAAAAATCATCAACTAATTCCTAAGCTAAGCTTTTACAATTAATTTCCAAACCTATCAATCCCTATGAACTCCTAACTGTCCTAATTCTCTCATGTTCTCCAACATTCCAGAACATTTACAAAACCCTCACAATATTTAATCAATGCCTATTCCAAATCACTCAAATCATTAATAATTACATTAATTTGATACATATGAATCCAACTTCCTTGAAAACACAACACCCCTTAAGTTAACTAGAAGATAAAGAAATTCGTTAGTTGGATTCTCTTGCATCAAATACTAATTCTTGTGTGTCTCTATTGGTTATAAATAGGGTTGGTGGTTTGTAAACAGGAAGCCCAGGTGTTCGAAACACAAATTCTTCTAAGGTCAAGTTGTTTTATGAGCTGTTGAGCATATTCAGTATCCAGACCTCCATCCTATCAATTGACAAAAATCCAACAAATGGTGGTTGGTCCATAAAATGACTCATTACTTAACGGCTCTTATCGTGGAAGCCCCAATGACCTGAGTTGTCAATATTGTTGATCCTGCAAAGTTCATCAATGATAGTAAGAGGTGGTTACGTTTCAAATGGAGGTCAAGTGATAGGTTGAAGATGTGGTGGTGAAAGAGTAGTGTTTACGATATTCCAGTGTGGATGTGAGTGTTGATGAAGACTAGTCAGATATATATTTATTTATTGTTGAATTATGTTTTCCATGTAAGCATTAAGGGAGGGTGTTGGAATTAATGCTTCCATGTCATGTGTAGTTGCCATTAGGAGTTGCAAGGAGTCATTCTAGAAGTAGTTGTTTCCAATGTGTGAGTTGAAATGTATGAGTTGTAATGGTGATCTATTTGTGTTGAAGTCAGTAATTGGTTTTTTATATATTTGCACTTGTGGTGATCAATAAAATTATGAAGCAAGATTTGTAATGTGTTTAATTGCTTTTTGTTCTCTCTTCTATTTTTCTAATAATAACCAATTGATTGCCATCATGTGGCTCTTTACATTTGGTGTTGAGAAAACCAATATTTATCTACTTGTTCATTCCAACTCATCACTTCGTAACTTTTCCCACCTTTGTGTTTCATATTTCCATCTCATCCAACTATTATTTTCACTTTCATAAAAAAGGACAACAAAGAATAGAGCGAGACTCCATTACCTCATTCCACCCACTGCCACTGCCAACCACATCAATAATCTATCTATTTTTATATTTCCAACTTCTTCAATCATTTATGTGTTTTTCTTGCATTGGATATGCCAAGAAAAATTTGGACTCCAAGTTGGACTTTCCACCAACTACTAGTCTCCTTGGACTTGAGGATGGCGCAGAGAAGCACCGATTGACATTGATGGTTTGTTTAACCACAATATATTACTACTTTCTTATTACTGGCTATAGGAGAATATATCGATGCTGTTGTCATTCTTGATCTCTTTGCAATAGAGTTTGAACAATTTTTGGCATTCTCTATATAACCAATTTACATCTCATAGGAAATGAAAAGGCCACATTATTGGGGTCATACACAAAGTAGCTAACAAAAATTCTTTATTATCTTTGCATATGCACAATGTGGGGCTTCTAATGGGTGGTGAGCTTTCATATGGAATCTCATGGTTTCTAGAGTCTTCTAAATTGATCTACATGCCAATAAAGGTGAAGATGGCACGAAAACAAACAAAAAATTAAAACAAAATGTACACAACATTTATTTTCAACAATCCATATTCTCAATTGATTGATAATTCTCGACACTTCTAGGTATTTGATTCTTGATAATTGATAGGTAGAAAATTTTACTATGATTTAATCATTATGTATATTCGATTATAAACATTCAAATGTAATAAAGTTCCTTGCACGCATCTAAAATATTCATAATCAAATTCAAGAACCTTAATATAATAAAATTCATTCAATTTACCCCCAAAAATTGACCTACTCCTCTCCTCAACTAAGAGTTGCATTAAAAATCAATACAGTTATGACCCTTGATGATTTAATGATTCTCCCTATGATGTCCTAGAATCATGAATCACTTTTCAAACCTACTTACCTTTATTATATAATTATGATTACATACACTTATTATTACAATATCACATATTTTTGAAAATAAAGTTTTTTAGTTTAAAAACAAATGTAGAAGCCTAAAAAAGGTCAAGTCATCATAACAATATGGATTTCAATAACTTTTCCATTAGTTTTGTTGTACTTCTCATGCATGCAAATTCCAATATAGCAAATAAATGTGAATACATGAAGTTTTTGTTGTGTGAATTGTATACAGAGAATCATGCTAAGATGGGTTAAGGAGAGGGGTTCATACCTGGGCTAAAAAAGATAAAGGTTATATTATGTTCTTCCCTGTGCACAATTTGATAATAGAATTCTATGGAAAACTTAGCATGTTGGCAAAATTTGGAGAAAATTTCGAATTGAATCATTTTTGTAAGGGCTTATTTTAATGTGATTTGTCATTCTAATAGCGTGCATTCTATGGAAGTTTTCATTAAGTCAAATGAGATTTGGCCAATCTATTTGATCATGGAAAAAACACCAGGATCGAGTCTATTTATTCTATCAATGTGACATTCAAAGGACCTAATATGGTTTTAGGACCTCTTCCTTCAATAAACAGGATCATTCAACACTCCAAAATGCTAAAATTATAAAAGCACATAGGGTAGATCAAACATATGTGCATATTTATCACCCAAAATAAGCTTTCATGGTCACATATGTTTTTTTTCACAATGTTAGCTTCTACAATTTGGGAAATTCGCATCTAGTTTTAAATATTCAAAGTAATTCAATTGATCTCTGAATATTTTTGGCTCCACAATGTTTACAACAAAAAATTAGTCTGGTAGTTCGATGGGATGGCAATGAGGTTAGCTCTCTGAATTACCCAGACAAAGACGATCACTCAGATGGGTCTGGAAACCAATAACCATATGAAATAGAAGAGTTCAATTCTCATATATAAATAACAAAAAATCATCATTCATTCATATTCATTTTTCATCTCCTAGGTATAAAAATATCCCTTATCACTCTTGCTTTAATGAAAGGATGATGCGGGAAAACCCGTGTATACCCACAGTATGCATGTAAAATGCACATATCTATTTTTCCCTAGGAATTTTAACTCTCTCCGGGGTCAAATATTCACTCCTTAATGCATAATGGTTTAAGGCCCCTTATTTAAGTCTTATGCGGAATGATTTCATAAATTAACACAGTCTAACTCATTCAAATCCTTCATCGGGACTCTACACTCTACCTCACTAAGTCTTGATTAATACTTTCTATCGTGCTCCTTATACATCTTCATAAACTTTTCATATGTCTTTATGCCCACACACTAAAAATTCTTAACTTTTTTGCTTCACATATAAATAAACCCCCACACTTAGCTTTGGTCATACACGATCTTAACCCATAAACCCTTTTAACGCTTTCATTTCTATTATAAATCTCATACAATAGAAATATCCAAAACATATGTAAACCATACCTTTTTTTGCATTTCCTCATTCTTCGCACATTACTTGATTCTCCCTTATCACAATCATAATCTCAATTCTCCACGGGTCACAACAACACATTCCTACTTTGCATCGTATATGTGATAATCCTTCAGACTTCAATATAACATAAACTGCATTTATCACTTTCTCAGGTCCACCCTTCTATCGCACATCGCAAATCCTTTTGGTCCGTTTAACATTGCATACCACAGTATTTATCGGCTCGCTTCACATCGCATATCACATTCATTAAGGCTGGTATATTACCATGGAATATATGTGATGTGATCAAACCTTCGATTGCATCGGACATCGCAATCACATATCGCAATCACTTGTGGACGAGGCTAAATAACTCACCATTAGCCTATTGTGATGCGATACCCCACAATGATCCTCCACCATTGATCCAATCACTCGATCCAACAATCAACAATGATCTCGCATATCAAAATTACAATTCCCTTAATGCCAATTCATTCACTTACTTGATGATCCATGAGGATCCGTTGATTCAAATTGTATAGGTGTTCAAGTGTTGTTCAGTGTCGTTGTCGTGTCAATTCAGTTTCGACAGTGTTGGTTATGATCAGGTTGTTCAAGTGATGTTCGTATTTTTTCATGGCTTTCAACGAAGATGGTTTAGCGGTCGGTTGTTGATTCGAGTTCATCGACAGTTCCCCAAGGTTTGGTCTATGACATGTGTTTTGTCGTTCAACGAACATGGTTGCTGTCAACATAGTTGTATCATCCATCACAGAGGTTTGATATGTCATGAGGGTGTCGTCCGTGGCATAGGTTCATCATGCAAGTTGTTGTTACAAAGACATCTGGAGTTGAATATGTGCATGAGTTTATCGTCGCATATGGGTTTATGTGACATTGTGATGAAAGATGTAAAAATGGTTTTTTAATTCTAGACTAAAAACCTTAAATTCAACATCTGAATCGTAATGACTTAATCCTAAACCTATTCCTAAGATTAAAACCTATGCCTATGATCCAAATTGGATCCATGAAAATTATTAGAGTTCTATGACTATATCAAATCAGGATAGACTTCAAACTTCTGAATAATGAGCTATTAGGAAGATCTTTGGATAGTGGCAGTTTGTAGCTAGCAAGGAACGACACGGACCTTGGTCAAAGCACACTGATCGAGGCCCATGGAGACTGCGCACGACACAAACTAGCAATTAGGAAGTCTGGATCAGAAAACGGAGGGCGTTTCTGATGCTAAGCACTAATCGAGCATCGATGGGAAAACCCCTCGAAATGGAAAGGCCCCAAGTGCTCTGTCACAAGGAAAAGCCAAAAACCATGGGAAAAGCTCTAAAGTGAAAGGCAGGTCCCACGACCCAAAACCGGCAGAATATCTGAGGCATGTTGGGTGGTAAGTGGAATAGTTAGGAAACCCAGTGATGCCATATACCGAACGATTCATGTCCGGTGGATGAGAGAGAAAATGACCTCTCATCGTGGGTTAACGTCCAAGCAAGTAAACTATGTGATAATTGCGAACATTATAGGATCTGGGGGCTCTAGATCTAATGGCGGCAGATGTGCCTAATGGGAAACCAAATCTGGAGGGAGAATTAAGCGACGGCATATAAAAGTCTTTAAGTCTGATTTGACCACTGAGCTAGGGAATGAATTATTACACAGAGTAATCAAAATATCAAACCGTTTGAGGAAGAGCTGGCGCAGTTCGTGGAAGGACAGGTGGCCACTTCCCTGTGAGATGTTACACAGTGGGGATGATATGGAGGCCGAGAACTCCAAGCAAACAGCAGCAGGCGATCCGAAGCGGTGGAAGAGGAAATGAACAATCATGAGACGTATTAGCTTTAAGCCATGAACAAACAGAGAAAAGGGAAAAAAACAAGAGGAAGAAAACAAATACTGTCAGAAAGAAGAAAACATTGAAGAAGGAGATAGAAGAGACAGAAGCAGACGCAGAGAGCCAAGCTGACCTGCAGAGCTAAGGCAACATCAAGTAAATAGAAGGCTTGAGTGGTTCAAGCAATCCCTGGAAGGATATCTGTCGGGAACTGAGTACCAAATTGGACTCATCCCATCAAGACCAGTTGAAGTCGAGACTTAGTAAGAAAGAGTCTGTGCACTCTAGTGGCTTGGGGAATCCAAGAACCACCTTGCTGAGCATCCTCTATTTTGGGAGACTCAATTTGAGCTCCTCATTGTAAAAAATACGGTTTAAGACATAATAAAAGAAGGCCACCACTGAAAGCTGGATCGGAGATGTAGCCCAATAGGATTGGGTGAACTCCTTATTAATTTTTTGAGTTCTTGTATTTTTTTTACTAAGTTTTTCTTACTGTTTTCCATTTTCCTGTGTCTATGTATTTTGCAATCTTATCCATCCATTACCTAAGATAACATAGACACACACCAGCACATGAGTCTGTAATACCTTCATTCATTCAGTAATTAACTTAGGTCACTCACGAGTGATTTGTAGTTCAGCCTAAATCTTAACCATGTTCTACAAATACCTAAACCCTAATTCTATATTCAAACTACCTTAAATCTAAGTGCAAGTTATAAATCCTAAATACCTTAACCTATCGCATTCAAACCTAATGCTAAAAAAAACCTAAGGTTCTAACCCTCTTGGCCTTTACATATTTTACATTGTAAAAACATTACAATAAACATATATCAGCAGTAACCGCCAATTAAACCGCGTCGGAAAAGGGGTTGATGTGAGCAGTCGAGTGGTGAGAAACTCCTAATCGTTGGGCTTCGAAAACCATGCAGAGACCGTAACCTGAGCATGTGAGTGTGTTGTGCTTTGCAAATAACCCCCCATTTCATATTATTTTCATTCACAAAAACATTAAAATATGAAATAGGTCCCTTTAAAAATAAAATTGATATCAAAACTTTTACTTTCTAAAAGTCCGAAAATCAAAGGAGCGCTTTACGAATAAACCCTTAAAAGCAATATCTATTTAAAAAGCAGACATTAAGCGAATATGTGGTTATTGCGATAAAGCGATCGCAAGATCGCATATAGCAAAAAACATGAAGGATGCACCAAATGGCCAAAGGACTTCCCCCGATGCGATAAAGCTATCGGCAATATCGCAATCCGCAATCCCCTTGTGCACAACTAACACACCCGATATTAAAGGCCCGATGCGATAAAGCTATCGGCGATCGGCAATCGGCACCTCTCCTTTATTTTTACAATCATATGCGCATATGCCTTTTGCCGATGCGATATCGCAATCGACAATCGGCGGATCCTCTTGTCTCATCCTTAATACGCGTATGAATTTCGCCGATGCGATATCGCAATCGGCGATCGGCGATACTCAAAGCATTGTTAAAGCCAGTCATGCGCCCCCTCCCGATGCGATGCGATAAGGCATGGTTCTCAATACAAAAGCCGTTAAAGAGATTGGAGAGCCCAATTTAATGATAATTAAGGCATAATCACTCCCGTTCAGCCTCCAATACGCCCATTGCATGCTTTAAGAGATTTTCAACCAAATATTGGTATAATGGGCATTTATAAGGTGGCAGGCCCTATACGGTCACTTAATGAATCCATGTCCTAAGATCTGCCTATAGATCGTCTCCGCGCTGTTTTACAAAAGCAGAGTATATCAACGTTCCTCTTTTTCATTTTGCTATCAACTGTGAGTTTTACTGCTATCTCTGTGTTACGCCAAAATCGCCTCTCTGTGCAGAATACAGTATTACACAAGAATTCGGCATGATGGGAAAAAAGTCGAAGAAAGTTGCAGGTGTTTCAAACCCACCAGCTGCACCACTAGCAGTAGTAAATAGCAAGAAGGGCCTGATATCCGACACAACATGCGCAAGCCTTGCCAGAACAACTTGGCAAGGAACTTATGACTTGTTAGAGGCCGAGAAACCCACGCAGGCGGTAGACGAAGCTACCGCAGATTCATTGAAGAAGTCAGAGTGCACTCTAAAGGATTTGGCTGATTCTTTCCTCCATAGGATAGCGGCAAGGGAGCAAATGCTCCCATATACCGATGTCGTGAAATGGGCAATTGAAGAAATCCCCATCACGGACCGAACTTTCATCGCAAAGGACGGGAGGATTTTTGGGTCATTTAAGCCA
>APFE030691579.1:102269-142119 GCA_000404065.3 Pinus taeda | reverse complement strand
ATATTGTGTTTCCCCGTTTCCAAAATTTGGAGGGTCACATTTCGTACCCATGCCCGTTTCGGAAACTCGTACCCGTTTCCCCATTTCGTGCAACTTAGATTAATAGTTTTCTCATCTAAAACAGATGTATTTCGGGGAAATACAAACTTTTAATGTAAAGTCCAGCATGCACCAGTTTTAAAGAAAAAGAAATGTTGGTTTGATTCCCTTTTAGTAACACATCTCAATTTTGGTGGGTTCAAATTTTAAAATATTAGATGGGTAATTACTTTAATTTTTTTAATAAAAAAATATATTAAGTAAAATATAAGGAAAATGAAGTGGATTAAAATAATATTTTTTAAGCATGAGAAATAAGATTTAAAATCAATTTTAACTATTTATATAATTTAGTTAATTCCATTAAGCCCAAACATTAAAAAAAAACCTAAATTTATTTTTAATTAAAAAAAATGGAGGCCACTTTTAGCATTACTTTAACATCATATTTAGTGTTTTCGCTTCTCAATTCTTTGATTGGAAAACAGATTCAATCATCTTGATTTTGATTTCATTCTTATAACATATATATGTGTTTCATTTTGTTATAAGATCTATGTTTCTTCGAGTAGATATATGTTCATCTAAATCCTAGAAAATGTGTCTGAGAGAATGAACGAAAGCAGTTGAAATGATAAATAAATGATTTTGATATTTTAAGGGTTGATTATGAAATTTATAATTAAAGCTTCACGTAATAAATATACAAAATCAAGTAAGAATCTATATATTATATGGATTAACGATACAAATGAAGGGAGCAGTATCAGTTAAAGTATTAATTACAGTTTACAGTATCTCTATTTATATCATTTTATATTTATTCATAATACTTCTCGATCTATACATATTTGTTAGGCCACTTAGAAAAGTAATCATGTCATTTATAAAAATATCCAAAGTAATAACTCCTTCCATCACTATGGTTAGGATTATAACTAGGCAAATATTATGAAATAATATTATGGTCTATGAAGACCCATGCATTTTACTAAGAATTATTACGCATCAGGATAGAACAACATGCATTAAGACAAGGAGGTAGCGATACCACCCTCCTTGACCTTGGTACCAGTAAGACCTGCCAGCAGATAATAATAATAGCAAAAAAAAAACTATACTCGTATGTGTACCTCAAATTTCCATAAATCTTATTACGTATCCAAGAAAAGTTGCAATGGTAAAGACGTATCAACGACGATGACGCGATCGGTTAGCATCACCACTACCATCGCCATCGCCACCACTGAGACCATCATCAACGCCAATCGCTTCAGCACCTGAGTTAACCGTTGTAATGCGCTCATTGGAAACCATTTTGGAAACATTAAAAGGTCCGCCAATAGCTAATACCCAAAAAGAACAACCTCAACTTGAGGAAAGAAACCCAGGGGAGCCCAAAGGTTTTGATTATAAACAACCAAAAGAAGATATTTCTAGGGAGTGGCAAAAGATCAAACTCTCAGAATTTTCAGAAGGACGAGCTAGGGAACGTGTCGAGGCATGGCTAGAAGGAATGAACAAATGTTTTGTGTTAAGAGAGTACTCTTCTGCCTCTAAGACAAAGATTGTCATCTTTCAATTAAGGGAAAGTTCCCTGGTTTGGTGGGGAAATCTAGAAAAACAATTACACATCACAGTGGATAATGTTCCCTAGAAATTGTTCGAGAAAATATTTCGCGCTAAATACTTGCCACCTTACTTTCAAAAACAACAAGTCGGGGCCTTTCATATGCTAGTCCAAGGAAACAAAACATTGGAGGAATATGAGATAAGGTTTATGGAGCTTGTGAAATATATTCATTATCTAGACACTGACAAACATCACGCTGAGCGCTTCGTATATGGATTAAATCCTCGAATTAGGGCCATGGTTAGGATGTGGAAGCCATCATCAATAGCTGAGGCAATTGAATGTGACTGTTATGCAGAGGAACATCTAGGAATCAAAAAAGATGTCGCAAAAATAGGACCCCCATAGCCAAGATTTCCCAGGAAGGCTCCCTGAAATTTCTTTAGGGGAGGTAGCTCGAAACCACCTCCTTATGGTAATAGATTTACCCCAAGAGAAGTAGGAGCAAGAGCTCTCATGACAGTTAATACTATAGTTGTTGAATCATCAAATACGAGTCCATGGAAATCTCGAGGAACTATTAATAGAGGAAGAAATGATAGTGGAAGTAGCACAAGAGGACGAAGTTCCTTGTCTAGAAACTCACAATCTAACTCAAGGGGACCATCCACGGTTAATTGTTGGGGATGTTGAGGACCGCACTTTTAGTGTGATTATCTGGAAGCCTCATGAAATATAATGCATCGAGCAAGAAAAGAAACATCATCAAATAGCCAAGGCAATCATATAATCCATGCAGTAGTCAACAATAATCAAGTAAAACATCAGTCCACTATAGTGGAAGCCTCAGGTACTATTAACGGTATAAAACTGAAAATTTTATTTGATACTGGTGCGACTGATAGTTAAATTTCATCATATGCATTAAATAAATGTGGTTGGCAGTCTGCAAGCAAAACGATTTCAGGCAGGTAGAAATGGCTTCAGGATAACTTCAATCCGTAGACTTAAGTGTGGAGGAATGCAAAGTTGATCTAGGGGTATGTTCGACTAAGTTAAAAGTTTATGTCACAACCCTAGGAACTTACAACCTCATCATAGGGATGGACTGGTTAGAAGCTCATCAAGCATGCGTAGATTGTTACGAGAAAACAATTCTCTATATAAATGATGAAGAGGAGACGATCCAAATCCAAGGTATTAAGAGGAAAGTATCTTTACGCTTTATCTCAGCAATGCAAATGAAGCGTTGTTTAAGAAAAAGTTGTCGAGTATATGCAGTTCAAGAAGTAAGCAAAGAGAAAGGACCATCCTTAGAACAATATCTAGTATTATTCGAATTTAAGGATGTTTTTCCAAAGGAACTACCAGGATTACCACCTGAAAGAGAGTTGGATCTCTCAATAGAATTGACACCTAGTACAAAACCAATCTCTAAAACACCTTACAAATTGACAACTCTAGAATTTCAAGAATTACAAATTCAGTTAAAGGAACTATTGGATATATGACACATTCGAACCATTTCATCTTGGGGTGCCCCTGTAATTTTTGTCAAGAAGAAGGGATGGTTCCTTGCAGTTATGCATAGACTACCGAAACTTAAATCAAGCTACAGTAAAGAATCGGTATCCAATACCTCAAATTGATGACCTCTTTGACCAAATTAAAGGAGCTTCGGTCTTTGCAAAAATCGATCTATGATCAGGATATCATCAATTAAGAATTAAGGAAAGTGATATCTCTAAGACTGCATTCTGAACACGCTTCAGGAATTACGAGTTCATTGTGACACCATTTGGGTTGACCAATGCACCAGCAATATTCATAATCCTTATGAACAGTGTTTTCCACAAATATCTCAATCAATTTGTACGAGTCTTCTTAGATGATATGTTAATTTTGAGTAGCATCAGATGTGCTCTATCTCTAAAATTTAGTGGAAGGGCTAGAATACATGAGATCTCCATGACCCATAAATCGTTTGAAGAAATTCCACCCAGATGAGGAGTTATTAAAATATTTAATATTTTTAATAGGTTCCTAAGTCTAAACTTAGGAAAATAAAAATATTAATGGGTATTAATAAAGATAAGGGTGAGAAGCTTCTAAGAGACGAGGATCAAGTCTATTTTAATCTTAGTCATTGGTTAGAGACTTAATCTCGGTCATTGATTCATCAACAGGAAAAGTATAAGAGAAGACTTGAGGATCATTTGGAGACACACTAGAAGATACTCACTATCCCAAGGAAAATCGATTCTCGAAAAGAAGGAGATCGATTTCAGAGCGAAAGTTGCATGGTGGAGGAAGAGGAGGGCATCAGCAGCAATCAGCAACTGAGGAGGAGGTGACGTAGGGGTATTGAGAGACAGTATAGAGGGAAGACACAATCGAGGAGACGCAGTCCTCACGCAGGCTGACACAGAGGGACAGAGAACCATGCAGAGTGACCCATAAGTGACGCAAAAGTGGGAGAAGGGTCTCCAAGGTGTCAGAAAGTTTCCAGGAAAGGGATGAACCTTGTCTCAAGTGTTTTCTCTCAGTAGTGTCTCAGTTCTCTATAAAATCATTCCTTGTAAAGTGATTATTGCTAAAGAATAATAAAAACCTCATCTGCTGCACCGGTCCAACATTGGTTTTTTCCGAGGATAATTGTCCAAAAAAAACTATGTTGATGTGATTGGTTCTTGTGCTTGTTATTTTCTCTATTTAATTATGTGATAACTGCAGTAGAATTTATTTTAATGTTTGCTGAAGGGATTTTGTAAATAACTTGTGAGAAATAAGTAGGTGAAATAAATCAGTTACTGCGGTAGAATTTCGAGTTAGAAATTTTCACATGGCATCAGAGCAGAGATCTGGCAACAGGAGAAAAGAATCCGCTATGGGTTAGGAGCATGATGTAGAGGCATCAACTCAAAAGGACTCACGCAGATTTCTTGAAAAAAGCACGAGGGATATGGATCACGATTATTCTATTTTAGCTTCCAGACTAGAAGAATAAGTTGTTTGCCTAGCAAGCTCTACCGCCTCTGAGATTTGGTATATAGATAGTGGAGCTTCCTGGCATATGATAGGAATTAGGTGCATCCTGATATGGACAAAGATTTTACTGTGTGTACTGATGCATCCAAGCAAGGATTAGGTGCGGTATTAATGCAGGACAGAGGGGTAATAACATATGCCTCAAGGAAGTTAAAGTCTCATGAAGAACTCTACGCCACACATGATTTAGAGTTAGTCATTGTAATGCTAGCTTTAAATATATGGAAACACTATCTAGTAGGGAGAAGCTTTATGCTCAAAAGCGGCCATCAAAGTCTATAATATTGGTTTACTCAAAGAGATTTGAATGTTAGACAAAGACAATGGAGTGAATTCCTAAGTGAGTATGCCTTTGGAATTTCATACATTAAAGGAAAAAAGAATGTGGTAGCAGATGCTTTAAGTAGAATACCACAAGTATTTTCCCTCATACCTATCAAGGTAGATTTGAGGAAGCAAGTACTAGAACATCTCTTGAGAGACAGTTGGTATTTAAAAGTGAGATCAAAGCTCGATAGTAAAAATCCAGAAGAACCTAAGTTTGAGGGATATGAACTAGAAGATGATGGAATTTTGCGATTCCATAGAAAGATGTACATTCTTGATAATGGGGATCTCCGAGACACCATCCTTAAAGAAGCCCACAGAGCATTCTATTGTACACATCCTGGAGTAAAAAAAATGTGTGTTGATACAAAGAAACTCTTCTTTTGGGTAGGCATGAAATACAATATTGTCCAATTCATTGCAAAATGTCTTGAATGCCAGCAAGTGAAGGCTGACCATTGTCATCTAGCAGGTCTCCTACAACCTCACGACATTCTTATAACCAAATGGGAGATAATTTCCATGGATTTTATCGTCGCCCTACCTCTTACTCCACAAAGGCATAATGCCATTCTGGTTGTGGTGAATAAATTAACGAAAAGCGTCCATTTCATCCCCGTAAGAGATACTTACAAAGTTGTTGACGTAACTCGCGAATTTTTAAATGAAATTCTTAGATTTCATAGAGTACCTAAGAAAATCATATCAGATAGAGATTCACAATTTACTTCAAGATTTTGTACTTGTATGCAGTGAGCCTTAGAAACTCAACTAAATTTAAGTACAACTTATCATCCTAAGACTAATGGAGAAACAGAAAGGGTGAACCAAGTACTAGAAGATACGTTGAGGATGTATGTTATGGACAAGCAAACACATTGGGAAAAGTACCTACCCTTAGTTGCATTTGCATACAATAACAGTTACCACAGTTTAATTGGAATGCCTCCATTTGAAGCATTGTACCACAGACCTTGCAAGATATCGTTAAGCTAAGACAGGTTAGAAGATCGGGTGATAGTGGGGCCAGAGTTAATTCAAGAGATGGAGGAATAAGTAAAACAAATTAGACAACAATTGAAAGAGGCACAACATAGACAAAAAAGTTATGTTGATACTCACGGGACAGATAGGAATTATGAAGTATGAGATCAAGTTTTCATTCCGCATCAGACCCAACAAAAGCACTATCCGATTTGGAAAAGGAACAAAGTTACTGCCCCAATTTATTGGCCCATTCAAAGTTCTGAAAAATGTTGGACATGTCGCCTATCGTCTTGCACTTTCACCCCACTTACATAAAGTTCATAATGTGTTTCATGTATTTGTATTAAAACATTACATAGCTGACAAATCTCATAACCTTCAATAGAAAGAACTGCAAGTATCGGACGAGGGAACCATTACGTATACTAAAACGTGGGGTTCGACAACTGAAGAATCGCCTGGTAGACCAAGTTAAGATCTAGTGGGGCAAGTATAACCCTAGATCAACTACCTAGGAAAATACAGAGATCATATGTCAAAAATACCTAACTTGTGTTGATTTTGGGGAACTTGAAACCTTGATTTGTATATGTTTACTTTATTTTGGACACTTAAGACTATTATTTTGAACTATCACATGTAAAAATGAATTTCTATGTTGTTGGTACATGGATACCAATATGAAATATGTTGTTTAATTAACATTGTTGGAATATGGGTGCCAATATGAAATTTAGTATTTGATTAACCTTGCTATGAAATCTAAATCACGAATTATGTTATGGATGAAGATATCTATAATTTTATTTTGTTTTTGCACATCAACATGATTGATGAGATGGAAATAAAAGGATGACTACATCATTTTAGTATAAAAGCTAACTTACAAATATATGGGTTGGATATGGCTAAGTATGTTATATCATAGATTGCAACATATATGAATTACACAGAAACTGTTATTTAAATGCGAATTATTTTGAAAATATTGTTACATATGTTATAGTATATGAACAAGTGTTTACATTGCAGATAGCATTGTTATCAAAATGGGAAGATACAGAGATCATATGTCAAAAATACCCCAACTTGTGTTGATTTTGGGGAACTTAAAACCTTGATTTGTATATGTTTACTTTATTTTGGATACTTAAGACTATTATTTTGAACTATCACATGTAAAAATGAATTTCTATGTTGTTGGTACATGGATACCAATATGAAATATTTTGTTTAATTAACATTGTTGGAATATGGGTGCCAATATGAAATTTAGTATTTGATTAACCTTGCTATGAAATCTAAATCACGAATTATGTTATGGATGAAGATATCTATAATTTTATTTTGTTTTTGCACATCATGATTGATGAGATGGAAATAAAAGGATGACTACATCATTTTAGTATCAAAGCTAACTTACAAATATATGGGTTGGATATGGCTAAGTATGTTATATCATAGATTGCAACATATATGAATTACACAGAAACTGTTATTTAAATGTGAATTATTTTGAAAATATTGTTACATATGTTATAGTATATGAGCAAGTGTTTACATTGCAGATAGCATTGTTATCAAAATGACCACGTGATGACAAAAGTTCTAAGAACAATCGAGGCTCAATAAGATTCCGTGATAGGGTGTTGATCTTGGTCCCACTAGAAGGGGTGGAGGTATTGCCCATCGTTTATCCTCCAAAACCTGGAGTCATGGGAGCATTGTGCGAGTCACACTCCCCTATACGTGTGATGATAATCGTTGGATGTCTACTCAAAAATCAAGTCAATATAATTGACGTTGTCATCCTTGGGGTTTATGAATGGTTAGGTCAGTATAATTGATGCCATGGCATACTCTAGTAGAGGATGGATAGGATGGGAGCGGAAGAGATTAGGAAGGATAGGATGATTTAAAATAGCTTGGGAACAAAGCAGGCATAGGGCATGACTATTATGGTTGTAAAATTTTAAATGTTCAAAAACATAAATTTTAAAATGCCCTCATGTTAAACAAAAATTCAATTTTGAAATACAATTCTTAGATATAATGACTAAAAAATTATTAATATACTATATAAACCCTAACTTCGAGATGAAGTTTTCAGGAGGAGGGGTGTATGTAATGACCCACCTACAATTACCAACATAATGTGAATATTAACGTGCATACGAGGCATGCATATGATAGCTACATATGCATGCAACATATGTACTACACTAGTACACCTACTAGTTAATACTAAACATGTCTAAGTATAGGGTAATGAAATGATTTGTGAAGTAATTACCTAACGCTGATGAAAATGTCATGCAAGGTACTTAATATGTATACCACCATTATAATATATAATTAATACATTATTTAATAATAAGTAGATAACAATATTGTGAGCTAAATTAAATGAATTAAATTTATTCAAAATATTATAAATAGATAAGAATTAATTAAAACATTTTAATTAATTAAATTAAACTATAAAATAAAATTTAAATAAAAAAAAGATCATTATAAAGTATAAATTAAACCAATAAAAGGTTTGAATAATTCTCAATAAAAGGATTCGTAACTTAATAAAAGTTCTTTTATACTCAAACTGCCTCATCAGAACAGTGGAGAAGGTAGAGGAGACAGAAGACTTGGTAGGAGGTTGAGACAATGGTGTGGGAAGGTATAAGGAGAAGGCAGAACACACAAGGGGGGGCGGGGTTCTAGGAGTTTGTTTTCGAAGAAATAGAGAACGAATCTACAGCAAAGAGCCACAGACAGAGAAAGAGAGTGAAGCCTTGATTCTTCTTGGAGTTTTTGGGCACGGGGGCCAGAGTGCTTCAAATTTGAAGTATTCTAAAGTTGGGAACCAAGGTTGTGCCCAGTTTAGCAGGGAGGTTTTGGTCTTTCGATAATAGACGAAAATTGGGAAACATCAAACACGAAACTTCTTCAAATTAACTTCCAGGTATTCTTCTGCATTTTATTTTTAGATTCACTGTTTGGATAATGATAAATTTAGGGAAAAAATTATGAATTCAGGTTAAATTGTTAAAGCAAGTTTCATATTATGGTTAAAGTAAATATCTGAGTAAATTACAGAGATTGAGTATATTTAATGTAATTTAGGGTTCTACACAACACTTGGCAACTGATCTAGAGCCCAGATGGGGTTTTGTCTCATCTGGAGAGACTCAAGAGGGCATTCATCACCTTTTGGCCCTCACAAATGGAGCATCCACTTGATATTGAGCCACTAGAGACCCATGAGACCATTGATTGTGCCCCAAAGGCACTTGGGAGCATCACAGGATGTTTTGCTTGAAAATCAAGGGGTCGCACCCCTTGATGATCATTTATGGAGCCCTCTCCTTTGTCATGGCACATTGAGAACTCATCTTGGCCTTCCAACAGCCCTTTGCACTATTGTTTTATCATTTCAGCCTCATTAGGAAGGCTTATTTTACATATTTGAGCTATTTGGCGGGCTTGTCAACAAAGTTGTTATTTTGCACATTAAAATATTGTTAAGGGCTTAACTAGTCCAATTAGGCTAAATCAAACTTATAAAGGCTCATATAAATAAAAGAGCACCTCATTTGTATTGATCATCATCATATCACTTGGATTAGCTCTTCTTGAGAAATTCGCATTTCAAATTTATGCATGTTATTCATTGGTAACAAGTAGAAGAATGTTCCTAGTGGATTGAAGTCTCTTTTCCTCCATGAAATTTCATTGATCCTGGATGGGTGATTGTTGAAAGATTGGTGTCAGGGCATCATTTTTCAACCTCCTTGAAAAACGAATTACTCCAAATTTCAAATCATAGACTCCATAGCCCCAGAGTAAGGCACTAGTCCACACTGAATTTAGTGATCACCCTTAAAATCTCCTCTTATGCGTATTTTTCCAAGAATCTGCCCTAACCCTAGACGGCTAGCTAGGGCCTAGTGTGAATTGCATTAAGGAGGTCACTTTGAGGAGCAAGTTGGTAGGCTACTGCATTGTAGTCTCCTCTAGCTTCTCTCAAAATTTGAAGCATTTCCCATGGCTAGCTTTAAAGAAATATTGAGACCTAGCTCCAACATTGGTTTAACCAACTTCTTTGGTTAGTGGTAGCATTGAAGGTCACTTGCACTTGAGAACTCGAAGGAAGTCAATCATTTCAACCTTCCCCTTTCTCCTCACTTGACCTAGTAATCACATTTAAGATCATTCTCTTGCAATCACTGTAAGCTCTAGGTCTTGCTTGGATTTTCCCCTAGGTCTCTCTATTGGTGTTAAAACCTTATATTGTAATCATCTTACAAAGCCCTTACAGAGGTCTTGCGTCTTTAGCAAGCCTTAGGACTAGGAGTATCCCTTGTAATTGAATAGCCTTTCCTCCTAGGTCTAGGCCTTCCTCTAGGTATTTTTTGGAGGGCCATTAAGCTTCGCCAAAGCAATTGAGCCTTGCACAAGCCTCTCCTTTCAATGGGCCTTGAAAATCACATGACACTTAATTGTTGATGCTATCACCATTAGTGGTTTCTTTCATAACAGAACTCCTCCCATCAGTGAAAGTCCATGAAGAGTAGGGGACAATGACTAAGGTGAGAGTGGATCTTTGTCCCATTGCTGCCATCTAGTGTAGTAGTTGTCCCTTAGATACCCCTCCTAGGACCCCTACTAGATTGTGTGGTAACATAACCAACCAACTCTCAAGCAAATAAAGATTGAGGAACCCATATTGATTCTCCCCAATGGCGTATTCAAATGATTTCTTCTTGGAGCCATTGTCTTGATCTTGGATTGGATATATCTCTTGTTATCTTGTAGGTAAATTTTATTGAAGAATTGTTCAAGAATAATGTCTAATGTGTGGAAATTATACAACTAGCTCTTGTTCTTTTATGCCCTAATTGTTGAATATTATTGTAAAAGAATGTTAGATTGCAAATTTGTGCATGTTACTCATGATAGCAAGTAGAAGAATGTTCCTAGTGGATTGAAGTCTCTTTTCTCCCATAGAAGTCCATTGATATTGGATGGGTAATTGTTGAAAGATTGGTGTTAGGGCTTAATTTTCAACCTCCTTGAAAAACGAATTAGTCCAAATTTCAAATCATAAAGGACTCCATAGCCCAAGAGTAAGGCACTAGTCCAAACCGAATTTGGTGATCACCCTTGAAATCTCCTCTTACGTGTATTTTTCCAAGAATTTGACCTGACCCAAGATGGCTAGCTAGGCCCTAGTGTGAATTGCATTAGGGAGGTCACTTTGAGGAGAGAGTTGGTAGGCTATTGTGTTGTAGTTTCCTCTAGTTGCTCTCAAAATTTGACGCAATTCCCATCGCTAGTTTGAGAGATATATCAAGTCCTAGCTCCAACATTGATTTTATCTTTAAACTTCTTAGGTTAGTGGTAGCATTGAAGGTCACTTGCACTTGAAAACTCAAAGGAAGTTAATCATTTCAACCTTCCCCTTTCTCCTCGCTTGATCTAGTAATCACATTGAAGATCATTCTCTTGCAATCATTGTAAGCCCTACGCCTTGCGTGGATTTTCCCCTAGGTCTCTCTATTGCTGTTAAAACCTTATATGGCAATCATGTTACAAAGGCCTTAGAGAGGTCTTGCCTCTTTAGGAAGCCTTAGGTCTAGGAGTATCCCTTGTAATTGAATAACCTTTCCTCCTAGGTCTAGGCATTCCTCTAAGTCTTTCTTGGAGAGCCAATAAGCTTCACCAAAGCAATTGAGCCTTGCATTGAGCCTCTCCTTTAAATGGGTCTTGGAAATCACATAACACTTAATTGTTGATCCTATCACCATTAGTGATTTCTTTCATAATGAGACTCCTCCCATCGGTGAAAGTCCATAAAGAGTAGGGGACACTGACTAAGGTGACAGTGGGTCTTTGTCCCATTGCTACCATTTGGTCTAGTAGTTGTCCCTTGGGTACCCCTCCTAGGAACCCTGCTAGATTGTCTGGTAACAAAACCAACCAACTCTCAAGCAAATAAAGATTGAAGAACCCATATTGATTTTCCCCAAGGGCTTATCAAACGATTTTTTTTGAGAGGGGGTTTTGTTGAGATTTGTAGCTTGGGAGGTACTCCAAACCCTAAGCTAGAGGTTTTGGAGGAATGGGAACACAAATATTGGTTTGTGGGCTTAGAACCCAAGTGTGGGGTTTTGTACCCAAGATGATGGGCATGAAACCACAAGTAAATTTGATGATTTGACCATGATGACAAGAGGAATACCCTAAAAGGAGCCTAGAGTTACGAAGGTTGCCATGGACGAGTTGGTTGGATAAGAGAAAATATTTTTTTTATGAGAAATATGGGTTAAATGACCACATGTACAAGTCGTCCAAATTGTATGTGGTGCCCTTTGGGGAGCTAACATTAGACCCTAAAGAATATATAAATACCAAATAGGAGAGATGAAAGTTTTTGTCTTGGTTTGTGTTTTGGTTTAACACATGATTAGAGAAGAAGCAAACGAGTTTGAGAGCCTAAACAGGTGGAGTAGAGGTCAAGTTTGTGATCTTTGTTTGCAATAAAGGAGTCTCAGGGGGCCAAGTTTAGGCCTCTCTTATCTCTGTTACTTGGACATAAAACAAGGCCAAATGTGTGTAGCATACCCTATGTAGGACTGTGGCACAACAGGGTCGTTGTAGGGCTCCTTCACTTGGGTTTTATACGAAGTAGCAAGCTGAGTTTACCCATGGTAAAGGCGAGATAAAACATAGAGGTACAAAAGCTTTGTTTGATGAGTTAGGGTTACCTCAATCTGAGGTTCAGACCAATGAAATTGCAGAAGTTAAGAGACGACCAAAGTGTGTAGGAAGGCAGAGAAGAGGGTTGCATGTGTGTGAGTTTATGGAGCTTGTTAGGTTGGAGGGTTGTTCTAGAGGAGCTAGAACAACAATTTCATGTGACGGTGATTGAACATCCTAAAGAGTATATTCATCATCAGTAGTTGCACATGTGCTAAGGTCAATAGGAGCAGTAGAAGGTTGTTGAACGAGGTATATTATCTTCTTGAGTTGATGATTTGCTAGTGGATATTGTCCTAGGACAACTAGTGGAGCAGCCAAAAGAGTAGGTGTTAGGAGGGATGTAGTGGCTTGCTCCAAGACCCAAGTACAGCCACGTCAAGAACTATGAGGACTATTAGAAGAGGTAGAATTAGGTGAGCTCAGGACTGATTCCTAAAAAACGAATAAAGGA
The DNA here is from genome assembly GCA_000404065.3 of Pinus taeda. Taxonomy (NCBI): domain Eukaryota; kingdom Viridiplantae; phylum Streptophyta; class Pinopsida; order Pinales; family Pinaceae; genus Pinus; species Pinus taeda. The sequence continues at coordinate 128,935 of APFE030691579.1, read as the reverse complement.
GGTCAAGGGAGCAGATCACATTAGCCCAAGTTCATTGTTGAAGAAGGACTTTGATAGTGATAGTGTTGAAAATATGAGCGAGAAAATGGTTCCTTGATTTGTGCCTTAATCATAGGAGCCAAAACGAGTTCCTTCTTGTGCATGACTTGAGTTCCTAAAATTAGGAGATTCCCTATAAATTAGGACAAGATCCTATAATTTAGGAATCAGTCCCTAAAAATTAGGACGCGTTAGGATGTAGTTAACTGATGTGTTGATATTGAAAGTCGAGTTCTTGATTTTATAGTGTGATTTGATTGAGGAAAAACACAAGTGATTGACTTTCAAGTGGTTGACTTGAAATAGGACGAGTTGCATGAGCAGTTAACTCATGCTAAACAAAATCATTCCTTAATTAGAAAACTCACTAATTTTAACCATTTGAATTGCCTTTAAAAGGAGGAATGAAGGCACAAGTTTAATCATTGTTTTGGTGAGACCAAGTAATAGGAAGCACAAGTTTGTGTGAGGAGCTTGTGAGAAGCTTGTGCACAGGTTGGTAGAGGGCAATAGAGATCAGCAATCTTGGAAAGGTTTCAAGCTTAGATCAAGCAGATTATACAAGTGTCTTTCAAATTGAAACAGTTGTATTTTGCAAGAGATCAACTGCTCATTTTTGCTATAAATAAAATTCCCCATCAAGTAGAGGGTTTTCCCAGTTTTGTTCCCTAGACAATTTTGTTTTTGAATTGTGTGACTGTGCTTTTATTTCTATTCCTATTCTGCTGCATCTAGTAAAGAAATTATGTGTTTATGTGAGGAGAAGTTTTATTTCAGATTGCTCATATTAGCAAATAATAATTTCATGGAAATTCTACATATAGGTGGCAACCCTTTGTGCCCTAAGTGTGTCTTCATCAGTCAGCACTAAACAAACTAGTGGGAAGAAAGTCCCTAAGAGTTGTGTCCTTGAAGGAATAAGGAGCAACTAGTTGGGCAAGAAGTCCCGAAGGAGCTGAGGAGCAGCAGTGGGCAGCTAAGAGTTATTCACAAATGGAGTTGAGAACAACTCGCCAGGAGTCTCTATGTGTTGATGCGTTGAAAGACTAACAATGAACTAGAGAGCAAATGGAGCTATGTCCAGGGACCTAATGGAGATGGTTCATTGATAGAGGCAAAGAGGTGTTGCTACAAATTGAAACTGAAGGACTGGGCAGAGGTGTTCAGGATAGGACCGAGAGAAGTTGAGAGGGCGCGCTACATCAGCGAGATGGTCACTGTATCTTGTCCAGGTAGTTTGGTTTTCATAGTTGTTGACAGCAACTCCCAGTTGTATATCTTTGTGTCAGTGGATGTATGAGGACCATTATCCATGGTACAGGAGCCCTAGACCATTGTATTATCAATTTGTTAATATAACAAAGTTGGGCAGTTGAAATTTGTAAAAAGTTGCCTATATTGTACAAATTTTGATTTACTGTTGTATATTGTTCCACTGTGTAAAGTAATTTGTTGTGATACTTGGATTGGTAGCGTCAGTGATTGTAAGATTCTAATCTAGACTCCAGTAATATGGAAAAACAACAAATTTCTCTACCATAGCTCGCATATATTATTAATTTATCTTCAAATCTATTTATTTATGTGCTTTATTTGTCACATCTAGCTTTCGAGAGCTTATTACTTGGTTACCCAAGAGCGGAGGTATCCTTACACTCCTTGGGTTAGCATCTATTTTATGTATATATTCTAATCATTCTGTACATATATTTCTCTTGTATATAAATCACATTCCTCTTGTATATATTCGGATCTCCTTTTCTATGCTTGTGCAAATCTGAAGGAGGAATAAAGTGTTCGGCTTTGACACTCTTCATAACAAAAATTTGCAAGTGGATACTTGAAAACCAAAAAGATAAAACGTTTTAGAAGCCGACCCAAGTTCGTGGATCAAGCCATCAGCTTCATCTCTCTCTCTCTTCTGCATAGATCTGCTATCTAGGGTTTTGGAATTGTTTTGAAGGGATTATGTTAAAATTGGCAACTAGGGCCAAACTCCATGTGGATCATCTTATTTATGGCAGTTGATATTTTTCTTGGATCCCTCTCATCAAGAGGTGTAGGATTGATCTAAAGATCATCCAATTCCAATAAGTATTCATGCAGTTATGAATTTATTTGCGTTATAAGACAATTCATCAAGGTTGGCCAGCAACCAAATAAACCTCACATGTGCTCAACGTTTTAGTATAAATAGAGGTGGCCTTCAAGTCATTTCAACACACTTAGGATCTCCTCCTCTCTCTACTTGTCTTTGGCTTTTAGTAGGAGGAGAGATCCTAAGGAATAATGTTGCCCTTATCCAGAGGGCAGAAAGCCGGAACTGCCAAAAAAGTTGGAACTGCCGGAAAAGTCGAAACTGTCGAAAAAGCCAAAAAAGCCAAAACAATCGGAAATGTTGGAAAAGCCAGAACTACCGAAAAAGCTGGAAATGTTAGAAAAGCCGAAACTGCTAGAAAAGTTGGAACAGCTGGAATTGCCGAAAAAGCCGGAACTGCTGGAAAAGCTGGAACTGCCAAAAAAGCCAGAATTGTCGGAAAAGCCAGAAAAGCAAGAACTGCCAGAAAAGTTGGAACTGTCGGAAAAGCCGAAAAAGCCAGAAAAGACGGAAAATCCGGAACTGCCGGGACTGTCAAGACTACCGAGAACAACCGAAACTGCCGAAACTGCCGGGAACAGCCAGAACCACCGGGAACTGCCGAAACAGCCAAAGCATCTATCTCCGAAGGAGAGAAGCATGCAAGGGACAACTAACTAACATTGGGATAGTTGTATGGTACTTAGCAACAAATACACCAAGCATGCAATGTTACAGCTAGCATGCAAGGGACAACTAGCATGCAACAACAAGCATGCTATGGACAACAAACATGCTAGGGACAACACATAGGTCAAGATGGCAACATGGTGCAGCAATGGCAGACAACGCAATACAATGATGGGTACAGTCATGATTAATGAAGCGTGATGAGATGCAACATAGTGATGATGGGAGCAGCATGGTGCAGCACGGTGAGGTGCAGCATGATGACGAAATGCAACGCAATGATAGGTGAAGGAGTCACCTTGGAGAATTAGTTGGAGCAGCATGTCATCAACTAATCTCATATATCATCTTCTTAGAGATGATCTATGCCCTTATCTAGATAAGTCAGAGTGTTGACTTCTGTTGTAAACGTACTCTCTCTCTCTCTCTCTCTCTCTGTTGAACTATTGAAGAACATATAAGAAGAATTGATCAAGGGTTTCCCCACATTGGGGTTTGTCCCTGGCTAGCACCACATCTTATGTCCTCTTGTCTTGCCTTGTCTTCTGCGATTTATGTTTATGTTCTATCTACAGTTTACTTTAATGCCAATGTGATTGCTAATCTGGAAAAGATATGGAGCTAACTGTGAAAATTGAAATAAATTGCTCTAAGCATAGAACATACCTAAAATTAACATGATATCAAAGCTGAGGTGAAGACAATGCCCAAGCAAGAGTGAGAGAAATCACTGAAGACAGTTGGGAAAGGACAAAAGGATCAGTGGATTCCTCGTCCCTCTTCAAATTCACCAAGGGTTAAGTCGAAGCAGAGAATATTATCAAAATGGCGCAATGGAATATGGCCTAACTAAATATCACTTCATTGGAAGACTGAATCTCAGCGTGGAAGGAAAGGCAGATAACTAGTTCGACCATTATGCAAAGGAGTGTCTGAATGGCAGGGACACATCACTTGATGATGATAACAATCATTCCAAGGACATCTTCAATGATCAAAGGAATGACAGGTAATGCAGGTCATCAAGGAAATGGCTGACTCTTCATAGAAAGCAAGGAACCCCAGGTATGAAGAATCAAATGTTGTTTCTAATAAGATAAAGAAGCATTATCTTGTATTGGCCCTCTCCTTCAGATTCTTTGGAAATCTTGCTTATAGATTGTAGTGCTTCAAGACACTTCATCAGATAGATGGGTGCACTCCCTAATTTGGTAGAGATGGAAACAATCGTGGGATTATACTTGGAGCTGATGCCACTTATCCTGGAAAGGGTGTAGGGAATGTTAACTCTCAATTGAATAAGGGTAACTCAATTCATTTACAGAATCTCTTTTATGTACCTTATCTGATCGCAAGAAGAACTTGGTGTCCATCTCGAAAATGGAAGTCAAAGGTTTTAGGGTGGCATTCATCGATGGAAAGATATGTGTTAAATTTTCAAAGATGCTTTTTCTCATGGGTTCAGGGTTGGAAATTTGTATCAAGTTGCAGGATGGTCCATTGGGGATCATGTCAATTGACATATCGCATCTATAACACCGGAGGTCCTATGGGACACTACCTGATGTGAGTCAAATGGTGATAGGGATGTCTGAATTCAAGTAGAGCATGAAGGTACATGTTTGAGATGTACCAAAACAAAATCTTATAAGGGGACTATGCCCCTCATGTAGCAGGTCCATAGGTTTGGAACAACCCTTGAGATTCATGATCGAGAATCTCATGTATACAGGTGGAAGAAAGCCCTTTATGGTTTGAAGCAAAACACCCCGGGCGTAGTATGAGAGGATTGATAGCTGTCTGATGAAGCTGACATTCACTAGGAGTGAAACCAATCCAAACCATTATCCGAAGGTTGTGGATGATAGACCTCTCATACTGGCACCTTATGAGGACGACCTATTTCTGACAGGTGCAGACCCTCTCATTTGCAGAAGTAAGAGGGAGTTGGATTCCGAATGTGGAATGATAAATGCAAGCTTGGACTACCTCAGGATCTTAACTTTCATAAGTTATATGGTAGTGATGTCGGACCAGATTGGAAATGTCTCTGGTTTCATTTTAACTCAATTTGCGTTGATTTTTCTTCGTGAACTTATGTCGGACATATTTGCAGTTAGCCTTGGGTGAGCTCATATTTTTTGGTTGAGCCTCACTGGATTGGTGCTAAGAATCTTCTGAGATATCTTTGGGGCACAATCTCTCATGGATTGAGATACACTGCCGGAAATATGAAACTGCATGATTATTTGAATGTTGACTGGGCAAGCAGTGTGGAGGATCATTAGAGCACTTCTCAGTGCTGGTTCTCTTTGGATTTTGCTTCGATATCATGGATGAGCCGGAAGCATAAGTTAGTTGCTATAAGCACTGCCAAGACCGAATACATAGCTACGAGTATGATCTCGTGTGAAGTTTCATGGTTACAGAAGCTCTTAAGTGAGTTGTTTGTACACATGATGAATGCCATTGTGTTTCTCTGTGACAACCAGAGGGGGGATTCAATTATTGAGGAATCCTGTATTCGATGATTGCTCCAGTAGATAGACATCAGATACTGCCTTAACTATGATATGGTAAGTCAATGAGCAAGGAGGCTCCATCACATTGAGACTAATGTACAGGGTCGCATACATTTTGTCAAAGCCCCGGGGAAAGGTCAAATCTGTGACTTTCCCGAACGACTTGGAGTCATTGAGAGACCTTATTATAAAGGTCCTGCATGTTGCATGCATTGAGCTCTAGGAGCTCTGGGGGCTTGGGGTACTTTCTAGAACAAGATATGACCACAGGGCGACCCACCCTCCCCTGGTGGTGTGCTATGAACAGGATGATTAGTTCTTCTGTGGGCCAGGATGATTAGTTATCCCATGGCAATTTTGGAACAAGATGATTAGTTCTCTTGTGGGCCAGGATGATTTGTTCTCTGTGGTGACTATGGAACAGGATGATTAGTTCTCCTGTGGGCCAAGATGATTTGTTCTCCGTGGCGACTATGGAACAGGATAATTAGTTCTCCTGTGGGCCAAGATGATTAGTTCTTTGTGGCATCCACTGACAAGATGATTCGTTCTCCTATGGATAGGATGATTAGTTCTCCTGTCAAGGCATCCTACCCATGCAGTCTGGACTCATGGGAAGTACCTCTAATCTGATCAATGAGCAAAGAAATGAGGATAGGGACCATAGTAGTACTATCGATGGACGCATCATTGTATCTACCGTACTCCCTATACTAGGATGACCTCCATTGATCTGGGATTAATGAAAATGATCTGGAATCAATATGAGTGGTTTGAGGAACTCTCTTATGACATTAATCTGGGATCAGTATGAGTGGTTTGAGACACTCTCTTGTGACATTGATCTGGGATCAGTATGAGTGGTTTGAGACACTCTCTTGTGACATTGATCTGGATCAATGAAACTGATCTGGGATCAGTATGAGTGGTTTGAGACGTTCTCTTGTGATATTGATATGGGATCAATAAAACTAACTTCGGGTCAGTAAGAGTGATGTGACACACGCTCTTCAGATGAAACTGACTTTGGGTCAATAGAGAATGGTATGAGACATTCTAGATCAATTCTTCTTCTTCATGGTTCAGCAGAGCAGAGCAAAGCTCAGCAGATCAAAGCAGATCAGAGCATAGCAGTGCAGGGCACTAATAGCAGAGATAGTACAGTTGGACATATGGATCAACAGATGGAGTTCTCCCTAGTTGAGAGGGAGTGTTAAAATTGGCAACTACGGAAAACTCCATGTGGGTAATCTTATTAATGGAGGCTGATACTTTTCTTGGATCCCTCTCATCGAGAGGTGTAGGATTGATCTAAAGATTATCTGATTCCAATAAGTATTCATGGAGATATGAATTTATTTGTGTTATGGGACAATTCGTCAAGGTCGGCCTGCAACCAAATAAACCCCACTTGTGCTCAACGTTTTAGTATAAATAGAGGTGGCCTTCAAGTCATTTCAACGCACTTGGGATCTCTTCCTCTCTCTACTTGTCTTTGGGTTTTAGTAGGAGGAGAGATCCTAAGGAATAATGTTGCCCTGATCCAGAGGCCAGAAAGCTGGAACTGCCGAAAAAGCCGGAACTGCCGGAAAAGCCGGAACTACCGGAAAAGCCAGAAATGTCAGAAAAGCTGCAACTACCAGAAAAGCCGGAAAAGCCGGAACTACAAGAAAAGCCAGAAAATTCGGAACTGCTGAAAAAGCTGGAATTGCTAGAAAAGCTGAAACTGCCAAAAAAGGCGGAATCGTCGGAAAAGCCAGAAAAGCCAGAAATGCCGGAACTGCTGGAACTGCAAGAAAAGTTGGAACTACCTGGACTACTGGAACTGTTGAAATTGCTCGGAACAGCCGGAACTGCTAGAACTATCAGGAACTGCCAAAACAACCGGAGCACCTGTCTTCGAAGGAGAGCAGCATGCAAGGGACAACTAACTAACATTGGGACATTTGTATGGTACTTAGCAGAAAATACACCAAGCATGCAATGTTACAGCTAGCATGCAAGGGACAACTAGCATGCAACAACAAGCATGCTAAGGACAACAAGCAAGTAAGGTGCAACCAACACATAGGTCAAGATGGAAACATGGTACAGCAATGGCACATAATGCAGTACAGTGATGGGTACAGTCATGATTAATGAAGCGCGATGAGATGCAGCATAGTGATGATGGGTGCAGCATGGTGCAGTGTGGTGAGGTGCAACATGATGACGAAGTGCAGCTTAACGATATGAGAAGGAGTCACCTTGGAGAATTAGTTGAAGCAGCATGTCTTCAATTGATCTCATGTATCATCTTCTTAGAGATGATCTATGCTCTTATCTAGATAAGTCAAAGTGTTGACTTCTGTTGTAAATGTACTATCCCTCTCTCTCTCTCTGCTGAACTATTGAAGAACATATAAGAAGAATTGATTAAGGGTTTCCCCACATTGGGGTTTGTCCTTGGCTAGCGCCACATATTGTGTCCTCTTTTCTTGGCTTGTCTTCTACAATTTATGTTTATGTGCTATTTGCAGTTTACTTTAATGTTGATGTGATTGCTAATCTGGAAAATATATTGAGCTAACTGTGAAAATTGAAATAAATTGCTCTAAGCATAGAACATACCTAAAATTAACAGCATCATCCTCAAATACCTGCAAATGCTCTTGGTAATCAAGTATGGCTAGTCTAAACATGACTTCCATGGTAAATTCTCCTAAGCTAGAGGCAGTTTCATCAGGTGGTTTCATGGTAGTGGAAAAGACAACCAATGAGCAGATGATACCATTCTTTTCCTTGTGAATTTCATCTATATTGGAAGTCTGAAAACATACTATTGTGTCACAGACGATGTCTTTATGTTGTCTGAGCTTCTCATTCTTGGTATTGAATGTTCCTTTGATTTGAGATACAATCATATCCAAACCCTATGACTTTTAAATTTCTAATTCCTTTACTAAGAGTCAAATCCAATCCCAAAGTCAGGGCCTCATATTCATCAATGATATTGGTGCATTTTAATTCAAGTATATATGAAAACATGACATATCTATTGGAAGGTGAATTTAGGGGATCCATGCACTTGACCCTGATTTAGAACAAGCCCCATAAAAATACATGGTCCAAACGTTGTCTACATTATGCTCAGGCACAGCTACGTTTGTTGATATCTTCCATTCCGCATACCCATAATCTTCCTCCCATTCTTCATCAAAGGTAGTGCATTTATTTTCTACTAAAGGCCAAGTTGGCAATTGTCTAAACATTAGGGTGTGGGATTGTCCTTGTGAAAATTCCAATATGGGATCCTATTGCAACAACTGGTATTATTTCTCCTAATCGATAAATTAATTATTCAGTTTATTGCTATGGAAACATCGAAGTAAACGTGTTGCAACCTTCACAAATAAAATTGCAAAAATAAATAGCGTTGGAAACTGAGAAATGTTAGCACACACACATAAAATATGAGACAATTATTTTTGGAAAAATTCCCCTGGAAAAACCCAACTTAGGAAAACCGATGCAACAATGAGGGTTTTTATTATTATGTAGTAGTGAAAATATGAGTACAATCTAGATGCTTGAAACTAGCAATCACACAACAAGAAAATCCGGGAAAAATTATTGAAGGAAATTTACCCTTCCTCCACAAGCAATCCAGGCACAACTTGCCTACATAAAACTCAACCTCCTGAAGCTTTTGCGTCACCCTCTACACTGGACTGCGCAGTCGTTATGTCATCTAGCCTTTGACTGGTCTCTAATTAATTCATTATGCCTTCTATTGCTCATAAATCTGTCTCTCTGGCCCTTTGAATCCTCTGCCCAGCCTCAGGATCTAAGAACGATTTTCTCTCAAACAAATCGAACTGCCCTCTATGAAGCAACTACGCATAGATTTGCACTGCCTCACTAGGATAACATGGCCCTCTTGTTGTTGCCTCTTTGGACCTGGAAAAATTCCTCTAGATTATTGTCCCTTCCCCTCACTTACTACTTCAATCTGTTGCTCTCTCTCTTCGGAAACTGATTTCCACTACTCAGGAAATCGATTTGCCAAGGAATCGAATTGCTAAAGTGTATTCTCCATCACCACATTGAACTCCTCTTACAATCCTTTGTTGGAGCACCAATGGCCAAGATTAAAACTTAATCAATGGCTAGGATCATCTCTGGATTGATCTATGTGAGTTTATAGATGATTCTCACCTTGACTTAATTAACACTGATTAATTAACATATTCCCTAAGTTTAGACTTAGGAAATATTTAAAAATTGGTTAAATAATCTAATTTATTCATTTCTAGGTGGAATTTCCAAAAATGATTTCTGGGTTTTGGAAATCTCATGTGCCTCTCCACAAAATTTCGAGGCTAGCACACATTCGATGCTACAAAAAATAACACTCCCTCTTAGCGAGGAATGTGTTCTAGTGTTATTGCACACCCTGTATCTGCATCATATCCTGTCATGCTGCTAATGTCTTACCATACTGCCCACCAACGACTGTGAAACTCTAATATATGTTGCATTTGTGTTGTTTTTGAACCTACTAAACTGCTTCCAACATTGCATATGCACTCAAACTCCCTCTCATTTTTTTTGTTGCAACTGCAAACAACTGAAAAGCATCCAAAATACTGAATCAATTGTGATCAGTATAATGCATCTGTCACCCAAGTCTTTGACTGCTGCTAGTATTTGCATTATCACTAAAGCATCTATGTTGTTGTTGACTATGCATTGTTCCAACTACATTGCTACCAACTCGGCACTGCGCTCCTCATCATCTGATTGTTACTAGTCTTTGCAATTGTCTCTCTGGCATCTAACTACATCTACTGTCACTAATCCATCATGCTACTAAATATTGTGTGCCCCCATAGCAAGGTATTCATCCAGCAGGTGGAATCCTCAAGGATCTTGCCCAATCTTTGTAGCTCTTTGAGGCTACATCACCAATTCACCCCACCTCACTCCTGGAGGTATATCGATAAACATCACAAAGTATTCCTCTAACCTGGAGGACAACCTATCGATCTCTGTTGAGGTTACCTATTGGTCTTGCTTCTCCTCCTTGTCCTTCTTCCTGAGAGGACACTAGGTACTATAATGACCAAGTTCACCACTCCTGAAGCACTTTACCTTTGACATGTCTTTCTTCTTCTTCCTCTTCTCCCCCTGTCTCTGACTAGGACCCTTAGATGCAAGGGCCACATTCTCATCCTCCTTCACCTACTTTGATCTATTGTTGCTGCCACTGATGGAGCTCTTCAACAAATCTCATCTCAACTCTTCTTGTTGAAAATTGGCCCACATCTTGTCCCGCCTTGGCAAGGTTTCTCTGCCCAAGATACTTTGGACAAATACCTACCACTCCTCTAAGACATTGTTGAATGTCAATTGAATTAACTACATGGATTGAGGTGTTGCCGCAACAGCTGACAACTGGTCTCGAACCTCCTGAATCCCCCTTCTACATCCTGATGCATCTCATCTTCTCCTCTAAGTACATCTGCCGATGCTCGGAAGTACTTTAGTATAGCGTGGAAAGAGTCTCCCATATCTCTTTGGTCGTTCCCTTGGCCGCTATATGTGAGACAATATTATCCCGAACTCCATCTAGGATCAACCGCTTCACCCGTGTCATCTCCTTTATGTACTCTTTCAGCTAATATGCATCCGTGGGAACTTCTACCACTGCATCAATATAGGCTTTCACGCCATATTCATCTATAAGGAAGAGCATCCTTTCCTTCTAGATGACGTAGTTGGAATTTCCGTCCAACTTGTCCTGATCAAGAAGCCTAGTAGCGGCCATCTCAACTATTTGTCAAAAACTTCATCTTTCCTTCTGCTTATTTGTTGCTCTATTATTTTCACTCCCTTCTGGAGTGAGAATATCTTCTCACAACGACTATTGATCTGCAAGGAAAAATCAAACTTCTTGAGACTAGAAGTGCCCTGAGGAAAAACTTCCCTCTATGTGTGCTCATCTCTCTTCCACCCCGATGTTGGCTCTGCTCTAGAGAACTGCTACAAAACCACTACGTCTAGCTATAGATCTGCCCAACAAAAGTACTGAGCTTCTCCCTCTGCCTCTAGAATCACTTGATCTGGAGAGATAGAATGTTTTGCCCCTCACTCAGAAAAATCGAACCCCCACAAGTAACTCAGCCTTCTAGTAGAATGCTTGTGTTATCCTTGGGAATTTTGGCCCTCTGCCCACATTGAGCAGTGAAATTGCTTTGTTTCGCCTCTCATCTCTCTAGTTGATCAAGTGTGCTTTGATACCATGTGAAAATTTAATATGGAATCCTATTGTAGCAACTAGTATTATTTATCCTAACAAATAAATTAATTATTCAGTTTATTGCTACGACAACATCGAAATAAACACATTGCAACCTTCACAAATAAAACTGTGGAAAATAAATAGCACTGGAAACTGAAAAATTATAGCACACACACATTAAATATGAGACAATTAATTTTGAATAAATTTCCCTAGAAAAAATCCAACTTGGGAAAATCAGTGCAAGAGTGGAGGTTTTTATTATTATGCAACAGTGAAAATCTAAGTACAATCTAGATGCCTAAAACTGGAAACCCACGGTGAGAAAATATGGGAAAAATTATTGAAGGGAATTTACCCTTCCTCCATGAGCAATCCTAACACAACTTGCCTACAAAAAACTTGGCCTCCTGAAGCTTTTGTGTTACTCTCTGAGCTGGACTGCACAGTCACTATGATGTCTAGCCTCTGACTGGTCTCTGATGAAGTCGTTCTGCCTTCTGCTACTGAGAAATTTGTCTCTCCGACCCTCTAAATCATCTTTCTGGCCCTTTCGATCTATGAACGATTTTCTCTCCAACAAATCAAACTACCCTCTCTGAAGCTACTATGTAGAGGTCTATGCTGCCTCACTTGGATAACTTGACCCTCTTGCTAATGCCTCTCCGGATCTGGAAAACTTCGTCCAGATCACTATCCCTGCCCCTCGCTTACTGCTTCGATCTTTAAATCACTCTCTCCTGCAACTAACTGTTGCTACTCAAAAAATTGATCTACTAAGGAATCGAACTGCTCAAGTGTATTCTCCATCACCACATCGACCTCCTCTTATAATCCTTTGTTGGAGCACCAACAACCAAGATTAAAACTTAATCAATAGCTAGGATCATCTTTGGATTGATCTTTGTGAGTTTCTAGATTATTCTCCCTTGACTTAACTAATATTGATTAATTAACTATATTACCCAAGTTTAGACTTAGGAAATATTTAAAAACTAGTTAATAATCTATTTAAGTTGTTTCTAGGTAGAATTTTCAAAAATGATTTCTGGGTTTTGTAGATCTCATATATTCTAGCCTCTCCACAAAATTTCAAGGCTAGAACACATTCAATGCTACAAAAACTAACAGTCCTCCCATAGGAACCCGTATATATGAAATGCCCATTTGGATTGTGCCTCCTATGCTGGCAATCCACTCCCAAGATATCAATATCCCCCATGAATAAAGAACATCAATTATGATTACATTCATAGATATTTTCCTTTCAAGATATCCATGCAAAGAGGTACATAAATCCTCTATTATCCCACATACTTCAACAACCCTTGAGACAATTCCACATATGTTTTTCTATGGCCTAGTAACTTCTAAACATAGTTGCTTCATGATTTTCAGAGGCATTACATTGGTTGAGGCCCCAAAATCAAGCATGCAATTATGTAACAAAAATTCATTAACCTAAGGGTTATGAGGAATGATGGATCCCCTTCATCATATTTTCGGGTGGATAAAACAATTGGGGTTTCAATTTCATTATGATCATCTACATTTTGTCTTTCTCGATTCTCAGATGGATGTTGTGTCCCCCACCTTTCATATTCTTCACTTATACTAATTTGGATAGTAATGGCATTATAATTTTTTATCAAAGTGGACATCCATTCTAAAAAAAGCACTTAACATCTTTGGTAAAGTCACCTGAGAAAACATAGATCATTTCAAACTCTAATTTTAAATGGGGCCAAGATGAACATGAAGTGTTCAACCTGATCAAACAGGCTATTATTAATGCTCCATCTTTAGCAACTCCGAATTTTTCAGAGCCTTTTATTTTATACACATTTGCCTATGATAATTCATATGCTACGATACTCACTCAAACGACTCAAGAAAAGGCGGAAGCACCAATTGCTTTTTTCAGTTCAAATTTGCAGGGTGCTGAATTAAATTACTCAAATGTGGAGAAACAGGGTTATGCTGTTTTCAAAGCGATCAAATACTTCAGACCTTTTCTACTCAAAACCAATACCAAAATTATAGTACCTTTTCCAGCGGTAAGGAATCTTCTAGTACAAAAGGATGTGGGTGAGAAGAGGGCAAATTGGGTAACTGCCTTACAAGAATATGACATAGAAATTAAACCAGCAAACATTGTAAGAGGTCAAGGTTTTTGCAAAATGCTGGCTGGAGCGTCACAAATTTCTGAAATCCCATTTGTACAGGTACAAGTGTGCGAGGTAAGCCTAAATGATGAAGAGTCATTATATGTTGATATCATTTATTATCTTAAGAATGGATATTCTCCTTCATACCTCGATTACACTAAGAAAAGAGCTCTAAGATTAAAATCCAAACAATATCAGCTCATAAATGATATTCTTTTTAGAATGAATTATGATTATGTTCTCCTTAAATGTCTTGAGAAATCTGAAGCTGATAAAGTTTTGCAAGAACTCCACGATGGGCCAGCAGGCGGACACTACGCTGGAGATGCTACTGCACATAAAATCTTGTGCGCAGGATATTACTGGCCCACGTTATTCAAAGACTCGCACAGTTATGTGAGGAAATGTCAAGTCTGTCAAACTATTGTTGGGAAACAGAAGAAGCCATCCTTACCACTACAACCAGTTGACATCGACCAACCTTTCAGTCAGTGGGGATTGGATATAATAGATGAGATCGTTCCTCACTCTTCCAAGCAGCATAGATATATCCTTACAGTAACAGATTATTTTACTAAGTGGGTAGAAGCAGTTCCACTCAAGACGGCTAATGCTGAAAATATCATTGAGTTCATAGATCAATCTATAATCACCAGGTTTGGATTACTTTCCTCTTTAATGTTCGATAATGCATCATACTTTTCTGGAAATGCAATGACTGAATTTGCACTTAAAAGAGGATTCAAATTTAAATATTCGGCCAATTATTATCCACAGGGCAACGGGTTAGCCGAGTCTACAAACAAAAACCTAATCAGGATTATCAAAAGAACAATAGACCAAAATCATAAAAATTGACATAAATCCTTAATATACGCTTTATGGGCAGACCGAATAACAAGAAAAGCTTCCATCGGCACTCCTCCCTTTAATTTAGTTTATGGGAGAGAAGTAGTTCTTCCGACTCATTTAGCAATTCCTTATTTGTCTCTAGTTCAATACATTGATGAAGTACCAACTTCGTCATTACACTTAAGGCAAATGGAAATAATCAAATTAGAAGAACAACGAGAACAAGCTAAGAAAACGCATGCTCATCATCAGGCACTAGTAAAATCCTCTTTTGATTCAAATATAATGACCAGAAAAGATTTTTAGGTGGGAGATTTAGTTTTAAAATGGGACAAGGCACACGAAGAAAAGGGGAAACATACAAAATTTTAAAGAATGTGGCTTGGTCCTTTTCAAATTGTAGAAGTCTTAGGTCCATCGACATTTGTGTTACATGATTTAGCAGGTAAAAGAGACTCTTTACCTGTCAATGGACAAATTCTTAAGAAATATTTTCCATAGAAGATTATTCTTCTATTTTGTAAAGTTATAGTTTTTCTTTTTTATAATAAAACCAGTTGTGAATGGTTACATTAGGCATTTACAAAAAAGACACCAACTCTCTTTTAGATTTTGATTTTTTGCTTGTATAAATAGCAAATCTTTTGGAAAATTGATCTTTATTATTAAAAGATACATTTAAAGACTCCAACCTAGATATGACACTAGTTTCAACTTCATAAAGTTTGATGAAAATAACCTTTAGTGAAGAAATTGTTTTATATCAGTGCAATGAAAGGTATGAATAACAAAATAAAGATTCTCTATAGAACAGTTACTTCCAAAAACTCTATCATTGTCGTCCAGAGCTATCTAAAGAAAACAATGACTTCCTCCCTGCTAAGGAAATCACAACTTTCAAAGGAACAATCCAAGGATACACTTCATCTTGAAGAATGAGAGGTCTCATCACGAGCCGTCTCATCATAATCACAGATATTATAACTTGCTGACTTTTCCAAACACTGCATACCACAACAGGGCAATGACTCAAGATTATTACAATCAAGAGGCAAGGGGTCTCATCACAAGCCAACTTGTTCAGCAAAGTTATAAATCGAGTGAATGACTGTGTCATAAATTGGCTACCAAACCAAGACATTGTTCTTTAAGAATAAAAAGAAAATCAAAGCAATAAGTGTGGATGTGGATTCTTCTTTGGGAGTTGTAGGTTTCTTTAAGTAGGATACAGGATCATTGTTGGGTAACAGGTAACCCTGTTGAGGCTATGAACGCCTGCTGGTAGCAGAGGATATACCTATGACAAATGAGCATATTTAAAAAAAAAAAAAACTGGTTTACAGAGAAGACTTTGTTTTATCTTTACAAACCAAGTAATGACTGATGTAAATACAAGGACTAAACTTGAGGCAGCAAATAATCAAAGTTGAAAATAGCTGAAACAAAATGTCATTGACAGGTTAGAGCATAATATACTTTATCTTTCCATAATAAAGTTTAACTTTCTGAGAAATTTTCTGTTTTGTAAGTTTAGAAAATTCAACTCAAACACAGAGATAACTGGTTCTTCCGAGTGAATCACCAATTGCTGTGGCCACCAACAACCCCCCTCCTTATTTAGTGTTATTGCTAACACTAAATAAGTGGGGACCCTTAGTTATTAAATCCAAAGAAGTTAAAGTAGCGTTTACATTTATTTGTTGCAAATAAAGTTACCATCATAAGCTTAGGAAGCCCCCTTGGAAACTCTTAGAATCTAAGTTTATGATAAGGTAAAAATTATCTTATCAAGGGAAATCACATTGCAAGAAAATAGCGGGATGCCACCTCACAAACACAATCCCAATATTCACGAGATAACGATAATGACCAAATATCGCATCGCATTCAGCATAACTTACTTAAAACACTTCAAAAAATATGCCGATGTGCGATGGCACCGATCGTAGCATCGCATCTCGCAAGGAATAGGTTAACAAAAATTTGTCATACATAATATTCCTGCGATATGCGATATTGCGATATTGCGATATTGCGACATTGCGATATCACGATTTTGCGATTTTGCGATTTTGTGATATTGCAACATTGCAATATCACGATTTTGCGATTTTGCGATCTGCAATGTTGCGGTAGCAAATCACTCCATCGCTCCATCGCAAATCTTTCGGGTTCGTTATTCAAGAAAAGTAGTTTCCATAAGCTGACACATGGTTATGCGCTTTAAATGCTAATAAAAAAGTTAGCTGTTGAAGCATGTTGACACTAGACAAGTGAAACAAATTGGAGTTATAGTGAAACATATCTACAAGGTAGAGGTAGCTTTCTCCATGCATGCAACTATACCTCTAGGAGTGAGGTGGGGCGATCTAGAGCCTTAGTCCTAGAGTTTTAAAGGATTGGGAAAGGTCTATAGGAGAGCAGTAGTAGATCCAATATACTTTCCTCATCGATCATTACCTTGCTATAGGGGCCCACAGTATTCAGTAGCAAGGGGATCAGTGTCAGTTAGTGTAGTCAGATACTAAGGAGAGCATATCAGAGTTGACAGTAGGGTACGAGGCTCAACAACGGAGTCGGCAGCAATGCAGATTTCCTAGTAGACAGTGCAGAAACTAGTAGCAGTAAGATACTCATGAGATAGTTGCAACTCAGAGACATAGTTGATTTAGTATTTTAGATGCTTCTTAGTTGAATTTGTTGTAGTAGCAACAAAAACAGTGAGAGGTAGTGTTATTTGTGCTACATTAGATTCCATAGGAGTGGGATTGGGGTTGTGCAGAACCATTTTCTTGCTAAGAGGGATTATTAGAATGTAGAAAGAAAATGCTAGATAAAATTTTATTTTCCACATCAATAGAATGACTTAGATTGTAGTTAGCTAGAGCGACATGGCCTTGTCTACTAGTTAAATCAATAAATTTGAGTTTGTGGGCTAGAAGTAGAGTTGTGCATGAGTTAATTGCTAATATATAGCAATCTGAACTCAGTTAATTAAGCTCTAGTCATTTGTTGAGTCAGTTGAAGGTTAGTTGAGTAGTTATGACTATTGTTAACTCACTGATCTCTTAGTTAACTAGTCAATCAACTAAAAATATACCCTATCATGCATGGATTTTGAATTTCCTAATTGAGTGGATGGAAAAGGAACATTTGTATTTATAATTGTATAGTGTTGAGTGTATAGTTCTTTTGAACTAAGCACATGATCATTTCCCCTTGGATTTGTGCAAGGAAATAGGGAATTTCACTATTATTTAAGTGATAATTTCCTCCATGATTGCGAAAGGAAATGGGAGGTTGGATAAAGCTTGAAGTGGCTAAGTGTTGGCTAGAGAAATTAGGAACCATGAGAACAATTTTACAATGCAAGGTGTGCTTTAGAGTTGAAGCAAGACATTGTAATTGTTTTCTTTCTCATCTGAATTAATGCAAACATTAGAGAAATTTTGAAGTTGAAAATTGGGCTCAAAACAAAAATGTACAACTAAAATACACTTTATAAGAACCAATAGGATTCAAGATGATGATGCCAACCATGGGGGATGATTAACCATTTTCGCAGTAAAAATATTTAAAAAAAAATTAAAACTACTTTTTCAACTTGTATTTTCAACTTATCTCCCCACAATTTTACTCATTTTTTTAGTAGGAGCACTTATTGGATGTCGAATTTAATTCCTCGTCAAAGGAGTTCCCATGTTACATACTTTTGATGGACCCTACTACATGAAAAATGAGAAGTACATGAAAATTTGTGATTGCAATTACGTTTTTTCTTGTATTTCTCATTTTGCATCTAGTAGGTGATGAGCCTAGGTATTGCAACAATAATGCTACAACTCCCAGGGCTACCAACTTTACTTATCAACCCAAGGTTCATACAAACTTGGAGGTAACAGTGTTATATGCACAAGTAAAAGTGAAGATATTGTCTGTTGTCACTGCTCATCTCGCAAGAGACACCAAGGGTTCCAAGCCAGACTTCTATAGGGTCAGAAGAAGCTTGATTTTGATGGAAGAAGAGAAAATCTATCCTAAGGGAGAGCTACTCTACTGCAGTAATGAAGAAAT
This sequence comes from Pinus taeda, assembly GCA_000404065.3. Classification (NCBI taxonomy): domain Eukaryota; kingdom Viridiplantae; phylum Streptophyta; class Pinopsida; order Pinales; family Pinaceae; genus Pinus; species Pinus taeda. Next base: position 110,230 of record APFE030691579.1, on the reverse strand, counting down.
CAACATGTAATGCTAAATCACACTATACCCTAGCTAACCAGTTAAACAACTATGCATAAACATAATTTCTAAATCAACACTAACCTAATGCTAATTATCTAAGTTGCAGAAGTAAAGAGCATCAAAACTAGACTAAGGTGTAAGAAATGAACTAAACTAACTCATATTTCAAGAGGAAGAGTAGTCGGAGGATGAAATTAGTGAAAGGAGGACATGAGGGAGCAACAGTGCATAAGAACCATTGGATTAGTCAGGTGAAAGGCAAATGAGCGACGAAGATTGGATCGTAGGAGGTTATGTAGATAGATGGGCGAACAAGGTTAACTAACAGGATGAATGGTGGAGATCTTATCGCAAAGGCTTAAGTGAAGATATGGATGGTGGAGGTCATATCGCGGGGAAAAGAAACATGCGGAAATGAGGGAGTAGGTTTCTAAGGCGGTAAGTAGTTTCTCATGAACCCTTCAAGTAGTAATCAGTATTTTGAAATTTCACGTGATTAACCTTACTACGCGATATGTAGCACAAGAAAACCACTTTTATCGCATGATCTTAGGAGGATAACGTTCATGCACTAATCCATGCGAGATTGCGTGATGGTTGTTAGATCAGGTGGGGCTGATCAACGGTGGAGATCAGCTAAGCTAGTTGTTAATCAGGTGAAGTGACAGCCGTCAGATCAGGCAAGGCAGATTGACGATGGAGATTAAAGCTCATAAAGTGAGTGGAATAGTTCATGCGAGGCAGCAGTTGGAGAAAATAGTGAATCAGACGGTGATTATGAAGCTTTATTGGTGATCAAATAGCGAGGAAGCGATGCATGAGGAAAGTGTTGGAGGAGGTTTCAAATGAAAATGACAGAAAAACATAGTGAGGGTGCACAAATAACTGCATAAAACATCAAACTCCATAGCTCATGTGAGAACCAGAAACCTGTGTTTTTGGGGTTGCTGGAGGGTCTCTTCCTCAAGTCATGGTCCCAGAGGGAGGAGGTGAGGCCGAGACACCTGTGCACAACCTGATAATGATCTTTTTCACCTAACTAACTTGTGAACTGAAAGAAGGCATAAATGGAAGTAAACTACAATAAATGCAGCTACTTAAGAAAATAATAGAAACAGGAAGCTATGCTACTTAAACAAATGAACAATGAAAACCAAGAAACTATGCTAGCATACATGTACAATAAAGAGGAGCTTTTTCTGCTTGGGTCCGGCCCTAACCCAAGAGCTTCGTCCCTCTGAGTTAACTCAGAGCTGTCTTAAACAGAACTAATTCTCATTATGAGAACCATGGATTAAAGAATAAACTGTCATAAGTCTCTTGCAGCTTGGCAATAAAGCAGGGTTTTACAATCAAAATCCCGAACCCTAATGAGGTCCTAAGCCTCTCTACTTATACATCTGATAAACTGGTTTTTGTCACTTTCACTTGCTTGGTTGTCTTCTAGTCTTCAGAGTGATGGTTGTTTGCACTCTGATGATGGAGGAATATTCGAATGGAGGGGTAGTAAATGAGGAGGATTTACCTCCTATAATTACTCTCCCTTGTCCCATTCGAGTTTTGATCCAAGGTATTTGCCATAGTTCCTTGATTTTATCCTTTATGCCTACATTTTTCCTTGCTTTTATCCTTTATTCCTACATTACATGCACTTTGTTAACATGAAACCCAACCCTGATAGGCTACTGATCAAGAATACTTTGAGTAACTATTTCAGACCAAACTTTTGGCTAAGGCTTAGCCTCCTCAGCCTGAGAGGGCTCTCGCACTAGGTTAAAGATTTTAGTTTAAAGATTAGATGGCCAACTCTATGGAAGAAACAAGTGAAAAAGTATAAATGGTTGAATACAATCAACAAACATGCATTGGGCTTATGGAGTTAGAATATGTTTTATTATCACAACAAGATTAGCTTAACATGGAAGTCGGGGCATAAAGAGTCTTAATGTATCAGCAAAACAGAGAAATAATATAAGGAACACAGTCTATAAAGACATGAAGGAAGTTAGAGAATTGCAAATGAATTCTAAGTAACATGTGTTCATACCACTGCAAGTGAGTAAATGAAGAAACCATGAGAAAATCAAACATTAAAACTCTCTTCTGAATCCTGAGTAGTGAAGCCAAAATCTTTGTATTAACATGAAAAACACAGTCTCCCACAATGACACAGTATGACTGTTTCTTTTGAAAATTGCCAACCATGAGGCCTTCCACCTCTTGTCCTTTATAGATTTGTCATTACAATCTTTGATTCCCTGATCTAACATGAGGGGAATTTGAATTTCCTATCTTGACACCTATTCATTCCTAAAACAAACTATTAATTACAAGTAGTAGTTATCTAACAGTCTTAGAGTCCTAATACAATTAGGAGTACAACTCCTTATTATGATAGTAACAACTTAAACTAGGAAATAAATTCGATGTTTGACAGTTTCTCCTCCTTAATTTCGACCTTGGTGATGACCATAACCCTGCTATTGGCCTTCAATAACTTCTCCTTCATCTGTCTTAAAAACTAGGAAACTATCCCCTGCAGTGCAGTCTTGGTCTTCAATGATGTTCCTTGAATCTCCTCATCAAAAGCATATTTTACAAAACTAAAGGAGGCTTTTGTAGATGACTCTATGTTGAAAAATAACCTCTCTTGGTTTTTTGTAATACCTTTACTACTACCCAGAAACTGTCTTTGGATATCAGGTGTAAACTGGAAAATTCTAATTTCTGAAAAACTGTTCCTACAACAATTTCATAGCGCAATTTGAGTCATCAACTTCTCCCAGCTCATAATGAATTTGAAGAAACTAAAAGAAGTTTTCGTAGATAGGCATGTTAGGAAGAATAACCTCTTTCAGTTTTCCAAAATATCCTTTTAGTTGCTCAAGCAAACCCTTGGAAGTTGATTACTTAAAACAGAAAAAAAATAAAAATAAAAAAATAAAAAAAAATAAAAAGAAGAGTTTTTCTGTTGAAAAAGGTTGCTTCAGTGATTTCGTAGCACAAAACAAGTTTTTTACACTGTCTGCGCTACGAAAATGTGGATTTGTAGCCGATTTCAATATTTCTTCAAAATGACTTGAGATATGACTTCTAAACACAAGGTGAGACTTCTAAGACATGGAATAAGGTTGTCAAACTTTGTTTGGAAATGAAATAACCTTAAAGACTTCTAACCCTATGACCTAACCCTTTAAGGATGAAATGACCTAGAGACCCTTTAACACCATGACTAGAAGAAGGGTTTGGAAATGAGAATGACACTATTGAGACTCTAATCCTATCATTTATCCCTTTAAGCATGCGATGACTCAAAATGTATTATAAGACCATGACTAGAAACAAGGCAAACTTTCCAAAGTTTAAAAAAATAAAATTTAGGGTGATAACACACTTTAGACCACAAAGAAAAATATCCAACTCTAACTCATCTCATAAACAAAATATAATCAAAAGTATGCAATAAGTTGTGAGAATAGTTGGTTTGACTAAGCTAAGAGGTGAAATAAGGACAATTAAGGCCCATATAATTACTTAATGATGAGGGTCATCATCACCCCCCTACTGAAAGTGTTGCTCATCCTTCGAGCAACTTAGTCAATGTCCATGTCCTTCATGGCTCTGGTAGCCTCTTTGACATTCCATGCTTCTGTTGTGGTTTCTTCTTCTTGTTTATAGAAGCCTACTTTCCTTTCTACTTCTTCCCACTGCCTTTTATCCTCTTCTTCTTTTCTCCCTTTTAGCATCCCTAGGAGTAGTGGTGGACTGAGTTTCAGGCCTATCTAATTGACCTTCAACCTTTGCATTGATTTCTCATACATAAGTGTCATGTTGAGTACTTTTCTCAACCTTTGAGGGGAGTGATATTCTCTAATCTTCAAGCTGTGTGGCAGTGTGTTCCATCTCCTTTAGCAAGCATGTATATTATCATCTTAGTAGCCTAAACATATCCTCAAAATGTCAAATTTCTTGCCCTTGGGAAGCAAGATATCTAGATGCCAGCTGAGGATCATTTACAATTAGATTATGGGTGCTGATTGGGGCCATGGGATTTGATTGTTTAGCTCTGATAAAAAGAGGTTTATTTTTCTCTGACCAATATTCTTTTCATCTCTGTGGCCCTTGACTTCTTATGGTTCATCGATGATGCCAAAGCCATTAATTGTAGATCTCCTAGTTTTGCATTAGGATCCCAAATATTCATGTCTATGAGGGCCATGTTATGCAAGTAAAACTCAGCCATTCTGGCCCCATCCTTTAGTGGACTTTGATCACAAAGATCAATAAATTGTCTATAGTCCTGAAATGGCATGGTGCTCCTTTGTGCTAGTGTTTTAATCTGAAATTACAACCATTGTTCTCTGAGGTAAAGAGCATAGGATTTAGCTATCATCCTATATCGAATGGCCTCCAAGGAGAGGCTGGCCATATATGCTACTTGTTCTTTCTTTTCCTGCAATTGCCCTCTCTATTTTTCTTATTGTCTTCTTCTTGTTTTTCCTCCTCCTTACTGACAGAAGGATTAACATCATAGGTGAGGGTTTTGATTTCATCCTCTACTGGTAAGTTTTTGAAGACTGACAATGTTATGGAGATCATGAGGCTTTGGAGGGCATCCTTAATGAGGATCTTGATCAATCCATGGTGAACTAACTGTTGGGAATTTCCTTCGTTTACTTTGCTACTAGAGTCTATGAGTGATTGCATCAAGAAATAGGGTATGTTGAGTCTTTGGTGAATTGTTGTTTCTACCCCAAATCTTAATTCTTCAAGAATTCTCAAATGGTTGCCATAAAAACATTGTATCTATGGACTCTTGCATTCTCTTTTGACTTATTAAAGAATTTCCTTTTTGCCACCTTTTCACTTATAAACCAACTACCTCTTAACCTTTACAACTTTTGATTAAATGATGCATATGAGTGAGTGAGTGGGATACTTACCTGTGTTTTAGATGCCATGTTGTAGTTTTCAAAGATCGTAGGTGCTACTGATGGTCATTCTTCTTCCTCCTCTGTTGTTTGCTAATGGTTTATTAGCTTTTCTAGGTGTCTGTGACTGAAGACCTGATGTTGTTACTGTTGTGGAGCTCCTGGATTACCACTTGGCAATGTTCAGTGTCTCCCTTATAATTTCTTGATAATTTTTCTGGATGGTGCTATGAGGATGCTATAATGAATGGAAAGAGGGAGTAGGAGTGTATGTGGATGTAGGGATGATGGTAATGGTTGAGGTGATTCTATTAGAAAACACAATCTTCACTTGAATTGAAGCAATGAAGTGAAAAAAAATAGAATTGATGGAGGGATGCATGGTAAGGAGTGAAGGAGATGAATGTATGCGAGGAAGGGTTCCCTTTGGATCTTTTCTTTGCTCCTTTCTTGTCTTTTTCACCCACTTGCAAATAACAATTATGTTTTTTTCTTTTATTATTATTTTTTTTTTTGAAAAAAAAACACCTAGGCTGCCTCAGAGAGGTTTTCACCCTAGATATTTGCCCTAGGCACCTCAAGGAAGGTTTTCACCCAGGGATATTCTTACTCTTTTTCATTTCTTCTCATCCTTGGGCCACCTCATGAGGTTTTCAACCAAAAGATGGGACTCAGGCGCCTCATGGAGGTTTTCACCTGAACCCTTATTCTTTTTTCTGTTTTAGTGTCCTGATGAGGGAGGATATGGAACTTGCTCCACCATCATCACTGTTTTATTGATATTGTCAATGAAATCTTGTTTTGATAAAGGGCTCTTGTATATTTTCAATTGGTGTCCATTAACTAGAAATGGAGTGGCTTCTTCATCAATAGTTTTGATTTGCACTGAACCATTGTCATGGCTTCTTTCAACCACATAACGTCTGAGCCATCTTGTCCTTAGCTTTCCCTGGAAGTCTTTAAACCTGGAATCATATAACAATGCCCAATCTCCCTCTTGAAATTTCTTCTCCTTGATGTGCTTGTTATGCCGGATCTTCCTCTGAAGCTAAATTATCTTTGTATGTAGGAGGGCATGCATTCTAAATTCATCCAAGCCATTCAAATGTAACAATCTTTCTTTCTGTGCATGGTTGAGATCCAAATCTAGTTGGACTACCATCCTCAATGTGTTATATTCAAACTCAATGGATAACAAATCCTTTTTCCCATCGACCAGCTCATAGGGTGTAAATCTAGTGGTGGTCTTCCATGTGGTATTACAGGCCCAAGTGGATGATAAGGAGTGGAGGTGCTATGCTTGATTTTGTGATGGTTGAGCAGTTCTTCAATCATGCTGGAGGTAAATTGGCTGCTTTGGTCTGTGACTAGCTCCCTAGGGTACCCAAATTTGTAGAACATATTCTCCCTTAGGAACTCAACCACCTTTTCTTTTGTTGTTGCCTTAATTGCCTTGGTTTCAGCCACTTAGTCAAATAATCAGTACACACAATGATGTGTTTTTTTTCTTTAAAGGAGGGTTGATAGGCCCAATGAAGTCCATGCCCCACTTGTCAAATGACTCGAAAGTCACTTGAGGTTGTAGGGGAATTTAATCTCTTGGAGTAGGCTTTCCCATCCTTTGGCACCGATCATACTAAATAATATTCCTTTTCACATCCTGATGAAGAGCATGCCAATAATAGCCCGCTTGCAACACTTTGAGTGTTGTCCTCTTTGCTACAAAGTGACCTCCACAAGGCCCATCATGACAGGTCAGAAGGATGTCAAAGACTTCCTCTTCCCTTAAACACCTTCTTAAGCTTTGATCTCGGCCAAGTTTGAACAGATTGCCCCCAATCCAGGTGAAGGGGGCACTCTTTCTGACTATCTTTCTCTTTTCTTTAGAGGCCAAGTTTGGTGGAAACTGTGCTGATACCAAATAGTTTCCTATACCAGCAAACCATGGGGAGCAAACTGAAATAGAAAACAAATGCTCATCTGGAAACTGGTCATCCACCATTCCTTCTTCACCTACAAGCAGATTCATCCTAGATAGAAAGTCAGCAACAACATTTTCCTTACTAGATTTATCAACAATAGTTAGATCAAACTGATGTAATAAAAGCAACCATCTTATAATTCTAGCATTCACATCTGGTTTGTTCATTAAATATTTAATTGTGGCATGATCAATATGCACAAATGTTTGATAGCTTGTAATGTAATGCCTAAATTTGTTTAATGAGTGCACAACATCCAGGAGTTCCTTTTCGATCACAGTATAGTTTAGCTCAACCTTTGACATGTTCTTATAGATAAAATAGATGGCATAGGTAAATTTCTCCTCTTCCTGGCCTAAGGCTTCTCATATGGCTTTGTGTGAGGCATCAGCATGAATATGAAAAGGGAGGGCCCATATTGGGCCTCTAAAGATTGGTGCAATGGTTAACTTACCCTTTAGAATGTCTAAGGCCTCTTAACAACTCTTTGAACATATAAACTCAGAATCTTTGGCCAACAAACTGAACAAAGGAGAGGCCAACTTGTTGAGTTTCTTTATGAGTCTCTGGTAGTATCAAACTAACCCTAAGAAACTCCTGACATCTCTCTGCTCTTCAAAACAAGCTTGAGAAAAGAGAGAAAGACATCAAAAAAGCAATATAACTCTGGTTCCGCACTTTCTCTTAGCTTTTCCTGCGGGCCCACACCTTTTGTTCAAGATATCTGCGTACTTATATGCTCTATATGTAAAGGGGAGGGTGCGTACCCCTGTAAAGGTCAAAAGGTGCAATTTTTATCTTAAAAAACTCATCTTGGGTTGATTCTAGAGTTTTCTAGAAGGATTTGTTACGTGGATTGTTCGCTCCAAGTGGTTCATGCATCCCATCATAAGAGGAACTAATCCCTTGTTGAGAGGAACTATCCCTTTGAAGGAGGACTCTATCCCTTTGAAGGAGGAGCTGGTAAGTGATCTCCATTGCACTATAAATTGAGGCATTGGGTCTGTGGCCAGGGAGATTAGAAGCTGAACTTTTGAGGGTAAAT
>APFE030691579.1:0-64170 GCA_000404065.3 Pinus taeda | reverse complement strand
TCCTATATATAGAAAGGAGGTCTTTTCATTTGTATCATCCAAGAATTGTTCATTTATGTAATGTAAAGGAGGTTGCCCCCTCGAAGAGGCTGAATTATAAGGCGTTGATCTATATTTTCTATCTTTTCTTGAGCTGGTTCCATAACATTTGGTATTAGAGCATTGGATTCTAGGGTTTCGCTACTCCAAATAGGTCATCGTGGAATTTTCCCTATAACTTTTTTTCTACAACATTTAAGAAGCTAAAACAAAAACCCATTTGAGAAGAAATCACGCTGAACCTCAGGTCCAAATTTCAGAGCTTTTAGCACTACACTTGCAGAGATATGATCTGAGGAAGTTGGTCTTTTTGCAGACTCCTGAATTACATTCCAAATAGGTGACCTAGCTAAAATCGTTATAACTTTCTCTCTGGGCATCGGATTGAAATTTCATAAGAAGGTATAGAAAGAGGATGGACTATAGTTTCTTTTATATATGTTTCATTGCCAAAGGTCGAAACAGTGACACGTGGCACTTCATACAAGTTCGCTCTTCTGGAAAGGTCTATAATTAGGTCATCTTGGGAGATTCTGCTTAACTCTTTCTTGGAGAATCCAATGTGGATCAGACTGGTGGCATTGGAAAGAGGCCATAGAGAGCTACTATAGGTTGCAATTTCAGAACTTAAAGATCTGAAATTACATAGTTACAGTCGTTTAAAATCAAGAAAAAGCAAGATGAGGAAGTTTGATGGCAAGGATCCGGTAAATTGGATACGTCAGATGGAGAAATATTTTGGTCTACATGGTGTACCACTGTTATAAAAGGTATGTATTGCATCTTCATATTTAGAACTGGATCAATTTTTATGGTATAAAGGGCTTTTTTCTTGTAAAAAACTTGTTACGTGGTCAATTTTCACGGAGGAAATGATAGCACATTATGAGGATACAAAGAACAACACCTTATTTAGAGCAACACCACAACAATTGGAAATAGTAAAAGGGCTTTGTTACTTATTGGAAAGTAAAGTTATGGCAACAAGGAAGTCTACCCCTCAAAACTATAAAGATGGAAGTGTTGTTTCTCCTAGTCTTCCACAACCTACAAGGGTTACACCACAACAATTGGAAGAAAAAAGAGAAAAAGGGTTTTGTTACAATTGTGATAGGAAATGCACTAAAGGTCATAAGTGTGCTGAGAAGAAATTATTTTACATAGATTATGAAGACGAGAAAGAAAAGGATCAAGAAACATCAAAAGAAGAGGATATACGCCAGGAACCCACCCCAGAGAAAGAAGAAATGAATCAGACCATATCTTGTAAAGTATTGGCAAGAATTACCACTCCTCAAACTCTCAAGATAGAAGGACATATCAAGAAGAAAAAGGTGCAAGAAGTGAAATATCACATCAAGAAAGAAGAAATGAATCCAACCATATCTTGTAATTCATTGGTCGAAATTATCACTGCTCAAACTATCAAGATAGAAGGACATATCAAGAAGAAAAATGTTCAAGAAGTGAAAGATCACATCGAGCATCAAGAAATGAATCCAACCATATCTTGTACAGGATTGGAAGAAATTACCACTCTCCAAACTCTAGAGATAGAAGGAAATATCAAGAAGAAAAAGGTTCAAGCAGTGAAAGATCACATCGAGCATCAACAACAAGTTCTCCAACTTTTAAAGGATAATGCCACTTCGGTGCAAAATCAAATGAAACAACAGGCAAATCAACATCATAGTAAAAAATGTTTTGATGAAGGTGATTGGGTATTTTTACTACTACATCTCAAGCAAGCTATTTATGAGAAGGAAATGTTGACAATACTACATGCACTTAAAAAATGGCGACCTTACCGAATGGGAAGACTCTTCAAGGATGAGGATGTGGAAGCATTTTTTTGTGCTATTTCTATTATCCAAACAGATTGGATAAATTAAGCAAGGGATGAATGGAAGAAGGACGAAGAAGTATGGCCACTTATTCAAAAGTTGCAAAAGATCCCAATTCAAACAATATTCCTAGAAATTGAAGAAGAAAGAAAAATCATATTGGAACCTGGAGCAGTCACAGAAGCAAGAACCCGACAGCTACGAAATCGATCAATTTTAGAGTATCTCATCAAGTGGAAGAACTTACCCGCTGAAGATTCCACATGGCAGGACAAGAATTTTATACAGAAGCATCAAGAACTACTCAAGCGTTGAGGACAACGGTTTTGAAGGAGAGGGGCATGTTAGGCCCCTATACTACTAGTGTAACCCCTTATTGTTATTAGTACAACCCAATTATTATATTGATGTACCCACGTAGTGCCCATATTGTTACCATTGTGCCCCATAGAAGCCCACTATTGTTATTATTGTGCCCTTACATTATTATTGTTATGTTGGCTCTGATTATGTTATGACCCCTTAAACTCCTATATATAGAAAGGAGGTCTTTTAATTTGTATCATCTAAGAATTGTTCATTTATGTAATGTAAAAATGGTTTCCCCCTCAAAGAGGCTGAATTCTAAGGCATTGATCTATCTTTTCTTGAGCCAGTTCCATAACAACCTTCTAGCCAAGTGAAAACAGATGAGGAGGCCAATAAGACAAGAACTACTGAGGTGCTCGTTTACATGACATATCAGAGGGGTACAAGGAGACTATTTGCAGCCAATAGGAAATTTTTTTTTCCATGGGATGTGGAAGGGGCCTTGCCTTCTTCATCAGCCTATAGGTAAATGCTAGCTCCACAGGATGTGGAAAGGGCTTTGCCTTCTTCATCAACACAGAAGGTACAGGTGTAGCAGCTGCACAAAGGGAAGGAAAGGATGTCAGAGTAGAGTCTTGATGATGAGGAGGAAAGGGGCTTTGACTTTACTGAGCATGATGAGCCGAAGCAGCAGTATACCCATCATGGAGTTGAAATCATTAACTTAGAGGCTCAGAACAAAGAAACCATCAAAGACATCATCATACAAGAGAGGGAAGCTCAAGTACAAGCTTTGGCAGACAATTTGGAGAGGGAAAAATATGTCATCACATATTTGGAGCAAGAAAAAAAACAATTGAGTGACAAACAAGTCCTCATGGAGCTAGAAATGCCCAAGATGAAATGACAAAGTGGAAAAGAGGCACAAGTCACTTTGACTCCTATTGAGAAAGAGATTGAAGACGATAGGGAGACTTGGCTTGAGAGGGTCAACTTGCACCTTGCGAAGCTGCTACAGAAGGCCAACAGAGACAATCAGATGATCAAACACATGGCCTATCATTACTGGACCTAAAACAAGATTTGCAATATGAGGGTCAAGAAAATGAAAACTAGGCTAAGGCAGGCCTCGAAAGGAAAAAAGGAGGAGAATAGGATTAGGATGCTTTTTGAAGCTTCCTTGGCTCATAAAAGCACTTGATGATGGTGCTTCTCACCAATTTTGGGAAAATTTGGAGCAAGTTTTGTAATTTGCAAATTTTGGAATTTATTACATAGAAAAATTGCCTCGAAGCGTAGCACCACCGGTGCTGCTCTTTTCCTAGGGGCACCCAATGAAGAAATGGTTTACATTTTTGGATTCAGAGTGATGAGGACATGCACCCTAATAAGTTTCAAAGTTTTTGGGGCAGAACTGGTCCACCAAAAGGTCAAAAAACACCCTAAAAATGACCTTTCTGCCACTTTTTGGACATACAAAAGCAGCCTTGGGAGAATCAAGTTTTGAGGGGTCAAATCAGCTTAAAATGAAGATATTCTAGGTTTTTTGGAAATTATACTTGAATATCTTTCCAATGAGCTTTCATGGGCTCAATTTGGATGCCGGGAAGGCCTCCAAAAGGGACCTGAAAGTGGCGCTGCGCTTCTGGCCAGTGGCGCTGCACTTTAGGCAGTTTTGCTCAGGATGGCCATTTTTCCAGTTTTTTCACTGTGATCACGGATTATCTCTCATGGATGATTATTCAACATTTTAAATGATGACATGGCATGTAATTATGATAGATAAATAGTAATATAGGGTAGATTCATTTCCTTAGAAGTTAGTTTGAGCTCAAATGAATCAGTTTTTCACTTTTAGAGGCAAGTTGTTGAGTTGCCTATATTCTTGTTTCTTGTTCAGTATTAGTTAGATTAGCTCCTCATATTAGGGATTCGACCCCTGAGGATGGGAGGAGGTTGAAATCATGTCTATATCTTCTTCTTCTTTCTCACTGTAAAGGGTTGGACTCAGTTGCATGCTCAAACCTTGATTGTACACCTTTTGTAAGTAGTTTGGCAGGAGATTAATAGGAATTACAACTATTTTTATGGGATCCATGTGGTATTAGTTTTAGTATAGTTTCTTCTTATGTGATCATATGTTAATGTGTTTTATGTATTCCATGCATCATTTCATTTCTTTTAGTTTAATGTTTTCAAGTTGATAGGTAGAATTCATTATATCAGTGCTCTACCTTGGGAAACCATTCATCATTTCATGTTTTCTGCAGTTTAGGAAGGATCCATGGTTTTCACATGCCCTTCTTAGCTTCTCACTAGTCTAAAGATTGACCCAATGGAAACAGTGGTTCAATATAAACCCACAGTTGGATCTGTAAAACCCAAAAATTACCCTGCTTCACACCCTTTTCCACAAAATATAGGCCTTTTATTATCGGAGCCAAAACTGCCTTCGGAAACCCTTAAACAATGTGTTTTCCCTTTCAGAAATGCATTACCATTAAAAAATACGAAAACAATGATTTTTCCCACTTTTTAAACAAATATATATGTTATGCCACAGATCCAGATCTAGCTGATCAGATGGCTCAGGTTGAATCACAGTATCGGCGATCGGAGGTCCCAATGGTCACAACTATCGGTGCTATCCCTTGGTGGAGGTCTAATGCGATATTGCTAATCGCTATCAGTGATTACAATAACCCGCTTGAATCTCTACCACTCCACTTCATACATGCCAATGTGATGTATGTGTCGGCAATCGCGTATTGCAAAGGCTTGGGGACAAGCCTTTGACATGCGTCGATCTGACTGCGCTATGCGATCTATTATCGAACTCGATAGGACGCAAAACTCCCGTGCATAAAATTTCAAGTCCGCTTCCCTGAATCCGATAAGTTTTTAGCCTGATTTCTCTGTGTAAATGACATTCGGTGATATGACAGATAAAGACACTGGGGTGATGCTATGTGGGTTCCATTGACCCAATAGCGTTAAAATTCCCTCCTATAATAATTTAAAGTCTGGATTCTCTATCTAACTGTGTTTTGCACCCAATACTTAGTGTATTTTGGGTTTTCCACTCACAGAACCAAACCAATGGAATGAACTCACCAATCAAACCTTTAACACAATATTTCTATGATAAAATATGAAAAACACAGGCCAACATCAATATCGTCCAATTACAGAGAGATAAATAAGCATTTGAGGCCTCCACGGGCTGTTTATATTAATATGCATGCAACACTGATTTATTCACAATAAACACATAACAGAGTCTCGGCCTTAGGCAAGATTACACAGATAAAGACCTCTGTCTCAAAAAATGCAAATCCACTCACTATCTCTCTACTCTCCTCTCTCTCTCTCATTACATTTTCCTTCCTTTTATCCATCGATAAACATTCTAACCATATCTAGCAACAAAATCTCTATTTTTAATAGATCTAACAACAAATATCTAACTCCTAACTCTATGCTAACAATCTCTATCTCTGAATCTAAAATAAGACAATCTCTGACTTATTACAATAATGAATTATAACTAATTTCTTGAGAGTTCCAACCCTCTCAGTAAAACTAGCTTTTTACCAATCAGGTCAATGAATTTCAACTTGTTTAGCCACAACATGTGAACAAACTTTCATATTGTTGGCTAAGTCCGGATGCTCCTACATCAGACTCCCAGGGAAGAAAAGAATCCTCCTTCAAACTTTCAGGACTTACTCCATATTTCTGTAGTTCTTCTTCTTTCAACCAGCTAGCATCCTCCATTGGTTGTCCTCTCCATTTGTCTAAATACTGGAAATAAGTCTGTCCTCTAGTTCTTTTGGATACTCTCTTCTCCAAAACAACTTCCACTTCCTTCTTAGCTATCTTTGGCATTTGTTCTTCCCAATTCATCATTTGAACTTCATCCCCTATAAGTTCCTCCTGCAACTCTGTCGTTGCCTCTATGTATGGATACAAATCTACAACATTAAAAATGGGGGATATTCCAATCCCTCCTGGCAACTCAATCTCATATGCATTGGCTGAAAATTTTCTTACAATTTTGCAAGGTCCTATCTTTTTCATTTTCAATTTGTTGTAATTTTTAGTAGGAAACCTCTCTTTCCTCAAATGCACCATCACTGAGTCTCCCACTTGGAGTTCTTTCTCTCTTCTTTTCAAATCCACCCTCTGTTTATATTTGTTGCTGCTTTCCTGCAATTTACCTTTGACTTCTTCCTGTAATCTCTACATCTATTATGCAAATTCTTCAGCTTTTGCACTTCTGGTTTCCTACTTTCCCAAATTCCTAAGCTCATACACACCTCTTGGATACATTCCAAAGACAATCTGAAATGGACTCATTCCAGTGCTTTAGTTTGGAGTATCATTATAAGAAAACTCAGCTTGAGCTAGTGCTAAATCCCACTGTTTCAGATCCTGATATACTAAGCTTCTTAATATATTCCCCAAGCTCCTAATCACTACTTCAGTTTGTCCATCTGTTTGAGGATGGTATGTTGAACTAAAACTAACATTATCTCCCAGTTTCTTCTAAAGAGTCCTCTAGAAATGCCCTATAAACTTGGTATCTCGATCAGATACAATACTTACAAGTAACTCATGCAATCTTACAATCTCTGAAAAGAATAAAATAGCTATGTGTGTTGCATCACTAGTTTTCCTACATGCAATGAAATGTGCCATTTTAGAGAATCTATCTACTACAACCTAATGGAATCATTCCCTCTTTGGGTTTTTGGTAGTCCCAAAACAAAATCCATGCTAACTGCATCCCACGGTTGGTCTGGTATGGGCAATGGCTGATACAACCCTACATTCTGACTCCTTCCTTTGGCATGTTGACATATCCTGCATTTCTCAACAAACTTCTTAACATCAGTTTGCATTTTTTGCCAACAATAAAAAGCATTCACCTAGGCAGAGGTTTTATCTTGTCCAAATTGACTAGATAATCCTCCACTATGTTTCTCCTTTATGATGTTTTCCCTCATGGAACATTTGGGAATACACAACTTATTTCTTTTAAATAATAGGCCTCCTTGAATGAGGTAGTCCAACCACTGACTTCTGTTACGACTCATTGGATTCTAAACTATTGTATAAATATCTCTAAAATCTTCATCATCCTTGTACATTTCAATCATTTCCTCAAATCCTACAACACCCACTTTGAATTCTCGCAAAATAAAACTTACCCTGCTCAATGCATCTGCTACTTTATTTGACTTACCACTCTTATGCTTTATTACAAAAGTAAAACTTTGCAGAAATTCTACCCACTTTGCATGTTTCTGATTCAGCTTCGGCTGGTTATTGATAAACAATAAGGCATGATTGTCTGAATATAATATGAATTCTTTTGGCAGCAAATAATGTTTCCACTTTTTTAAAGCCTGCACAATAGCATAAAACTCCTTATCATAAGAAGAAAATTTCTTCTTTGCATCATTTAGTTTCTCACTAAAATATGCTATTGGTCTTTGCTCCTGACTCAAAACTATGCCAACTGCAACTCCACTAGCATCTATTTATACTTGAAAGACTTTCTCAAAATCTGGCAAAGCTAAAATCGACTTCTCTGTGATTTTCTTCTTCAGCCAGTTAAAACTTCTGTTTGTTGCTTCTATCCAATGAAATGGTTGATTGATCTCCTTGATTGTTTCAAGGATTGGTGCACAAATTTGACTAAAACCTTTGATAAACTTTCTGTAAAAACTTGCAAGTCCATGGAAGCTTCTTACCTCAAATATGCTTCTGGGAGTAGGCCAGTTCCAAATTGCTTGGACCTTCTCTGGATCCATATTCAAGCATTCTTTAGAAAATATAAATCCTAAGTAAACCAGCTCCTCCTTCATGAAACTACACTTCTTTAAATTTATTAGTAGTTTCTCTTTCTGTGGAGTTCTTAGGACCAACTTAAGATGCTCTAAATGCTCCTCTTTACTTTTACTAAAAACCAGAATATCATCAAGGTACACAATAACAAATTTACCTACATACTCCTTCAAGACTTCATTCATTAACCTCATGAACATACTGGGTGCATTAGTGAGCTCAAAAGGCATCACTAACCACTCATACAACCCACTATTTGTTTTTAATGCAATTTTCCATTCATCACCTTCCTGAATCCTTATTTGATGATATCCACTCTTCAAATCTCTTTTAGTAAAGTATCTAGATCCACTCAAACAGTCCATTAAATTATCCATGTGTGGCAAAGGAAATATGTACCTAATTGTGATCTTGTTGATAGCTCTAGAATCTATGCACATGCGCCATTCTCCTCCTTTCTTTGGATTGAGTATTGTTGGTACAACACATGGGCTAAGACATTCTCTGATCAGCCCCTTATCCATCAACTCTTGCACTTGCCTTCCAACTTCTGCGTTCTCTTGAGGAGTTAGTCTATATGTTGCTTTATTTGGCAAGACTGCTCCTAGTATTAAGTCAATGTGATGACTAATACTCCTAATCAGTGGTAATGCATTCAACAACTCATCCACAATAATATCAGCAAAATCATCTAACAGTATTTGAACTTCTTTAGGAAAATCATTCAAGTTTGTGGAAGTCAAAATTACCTTTGGTCTTCCCACAACAGCAAAATGCAACTCCTCATTCTTCACTACTTCCTGCAACAACTCCTTTCCACTTATCAGTATAATACTACTTCCAGGTGTTCCTTTGTCAACATCGTCCTTCAATGGCAGCAGTGTGTGTTTAGTTCCATCTTTCTCCAAAGCATAAGTGTTTCTCCTTCCATCATGAGTAGCTTTCCGATCAAATTTCCACGCTCTTCCTAGCAATACATGGCATACATCCATGGGCACTACATCACATAATATCACATCTTTATTATGTACCAATTTGTATCTCCACCTTGCATTGTTAAGTCACAATAAGCTGATGTTTGTTCTGCAACCATGACACTTTATAAGGAGTAGGGTGCATGGTCTTTGCTAGTCCAAGCTTGTCCACCATCTCTATAGAAAAAATATTGTCAGTGCTTCCACTATTAATTATCACTTTGCAACACTTACCTTTTGACTTACAGGTAGTTCTGAACAAATTCCTCCTCTATGTTGATTCTCCAATCTCCGGTTCTTCCCTAAGCAAAGTCCTTCTCAATAGTAGTGATTCACCTTCTTCAGGGGGTTCTTCCTTTTCCACAAGTTGAGGTGGTTCTAGCTTTGCCTCAGCCACATTCACATTTCTCTGACTTGCTGGTTTATTATGAGGACAATCCCATGACATATGTCCCCATTCTTCACATGTATAACACCGAACATCTCTTCCTTGGCCTCTTCCTCTGGGCACAGATCTTCCTCTATTAGATTCCCCCCTCTGTGGTAGTCTGCTACTTCTGCTTCATGCTGATGTTGCTGTCCCCTTGGTCTGGTAGTTCCCCTACCTCTTGCTAAGCTTATTCCTCTATTCCTCTGATTTTGTTTCCTCAAGATCTTTTCTTCTGCCTTCAAACTTGCTTGATAGGCTTTGTTAGTGTCAGTATCTTCATCCCTCCATCAGTGATCAAATTTCTCTTTTTGCATGCATATTAGGTGTCCCATCTAATCAGTTGCATTCCATTAGGTCATGGATCAACTGATGGTAGTGGTTCATTGTCAATTTCCCTCATGGCATTTACCTACTGGCCTGTTTTCACATGTTTAGCTCATTTACTATCATTTTGTGTCATTTCATTTGCAAAAGCCAGTTTTAGGGTTTTAGTCTCACTAGGTCTAGGGTTTTCCACCATGGTCATCAAAAACTCAATAAAGGGTCAGCAGGCACATGAGGAGGTCTTATAAGTTCATAAGATCAAAATTTCACTAATGATATGCTCAATAAATGATTTTTACCTCAAAACTCTGTTTTGAGCTGAAAATAGAGTTTTTTATTTCTATGTACAAATTTTATGTAATTTAAAGTGTTTTCTATATGTAATAAGTTCTATTTGTTGCCCTTGCTCACCTTGCCAACTCCAGCCACTCCAAACAAAAGCAAAATCATCAATGCATCAGTTTACCAAGTGATCAAGAAAAGTCAATTCAAATGAAAAATAGAGTTTATGACCAAAAGTGACTTTGACATTAGAAAAGTGGGTTTGAAATAAGTAAAAATTAAAAGGCATCCATATATAAAGTGAAAGGAGTGCTATTCATCAATTCCATTTTGCAAGATACCCTTGGAGAGCAAAAAACGTGATTTGGAGACAAATTGAGCAAAGAAAGTTAAAAACCCTGTTTTCCAAGCAAATTTGTCTGGTGCTGTGCATCCGAGGCAATGCGCTGCGCATCAGACTAGCGCTACGCATCAGTGGGTTTCTACCAATGTTAATTTGCAAGGGCGCTATGCATCAAGAGTGTGTTGCGCATTGGGCCCAGTGTGCTGCGCATCAATCCAGAAGTTGCCAAAATGTTCCAAATCACTCAATAACCCTAAAAAAATGCTGAATATTTGTCCTACAATTAAGTTATCATTGTTCTTGAACTGAATTTGATATCCTACATGTGTTCTTCATGAGTTTTTCATTTTTAAAACTAAACCCTAGCTTGTCTTCATCATTTTCCATTTCATTGTACAATTTTCACTCCATAAACCAAAACAACACCATTTTCCCCTTTTCTATCTTACATTGCCCTAAATCAATGCATTAATCCCATTTTCCATATCCCACTCCCCTCAAACCATTCATTCCCTTCATCAAACCCTAAATCCCTCACAAAACCCTAGTTTCCCAAAACTTATCCCTTCATTCCCCAACTCCATTTCCCATTAGTAAAATCTCTTCATACTCATCTCCCTTGTCCTCCCTCATTACCATTTTCCACCATATTATCATCATAACACTTCCCTAAGATAAGCACCAAACACCATGGCAAGAAATAATGAGTCAAGCTATGACGAAGAAACACTAAGTGACAGTTCAAGAGAAACAAATGTACAGCCTAGGAGACCTCATAAGGGTGGGAATAGGAACCTATTAGCATGACTGAACTCCTTGCTTGCCCCCTTGATACTACTTGTTTCAGATACCAGTCTTGCTTTGAGTTTTGTGAGATGGTTGAGAGGGTTAAGTATCATCATGAATTAGTAAGGCAATTTTTCATAAACGTGGAGAATAATTTGGTCCACCTTGCTGGGATCAATTTCACTCTTTCACCAACCATTATTACAGAAGCCAATAGAATGCCAGATGTAGGAGAAAAGTGGAACAAAAGGAAAAATATCAGTAAAGGGCATTATGAACCATATATTAAGGCCAAATATCATGGTAAACTGAGCAGGGTATTTCCTTTCAAGTTCTTGGAGGACCGGTATGTTCCACTCATGAAATTTACCATCAAATACTTCACATGTGAGAGTAGGTTCTCCAGACTCTATGCCTACCATATCAGATTACTTATGCACTTCACCAGGGTCAGAATGATGAGTATTCCATATTTCATATGCAAAAACATAGAGAGGATGACTATGATTGCAAAAAGAAAACCATACCCACAGTAGCTCAATAGTATTTATCACTTTGTTGTCATCAAAATTATTGTTGTGCATTATCTCACTTAGTCAGGAGTGTCATGGGAAACTTTCATTGCCCATGAAATCTTCAAGGGGTCTCAAATTTTTGCAGATCCTCAAGAGGAAGATGAACCTTCCGGGCAACAAAAAGAGCCTGAAGGCAAAACTAAAGAGGCTCACATTCCTATTGTTATAACTTATGAAAAAAGGAACCAGGAGACTTTTTGCAGCTGCCAAATGAGTATTATCTCCACCAGGGGTGGAAGGGGTCTCATTCCCTTCACCAGATCACAGGCAAATGATATCTTCACCGAGGGTGAAAGGGGCTTTTCCTACTTCTTCAGCTGAACAGGTAGAGGAAAAAGAAAAAGGAAAGCAACAAATGCATGATGAAGGGCCTACTGAAGGGCAAGACAAAGATTTTGTTTTGGTTGAGGAAGATGACACTGATTTGGGCTCTCAAAGCTCAAGACTCATGGATATGATCATCAAAGAGAAGGAGGCTGAAATCCAAGCCTTATCACTTAACCTTGAGAGGGATAAATGGATCATTAACTTCCTTGAGCAAGAGAACAAGAAACTAGAGGACAAACAAGCAATTATGGAGCTGCAAATAATTAGGGAAAATCAGCAAGTGGCAAAAAGAAGAAAAATCAAGATGACATCCCTAGAGCAAGAAATTGAGGCTGACCGAGAATCTTGGTTGGAAAGAGTGAATATCCACCTTGAGAAGTTGTTTGATAAGGCTAACAAGGAGAATAAAATGTTGCGCCACATGGCTTATCATTACTTAGCTCGAAATAAAATTTGCAAGACAAGAATAAATGGCCTAAAAGCTAAGTTAAAGAGAGCCTTAAAAGCCAAAAAGGAACAAGATAAACTTAAAATTTTGGTTGAATCTTCCTTGGCTCAGCAATGCAATTAGCAAGCTTGCCTCTTGCCAAATTTGAAGCAATTTTGAGAAAATTTTGTCATTTCACAATTTTTAAATGCAAAACACAGTAATTTTTAGCTGATGCGCAGAGCCACCGGCGTTGCGCATTGAGTTGGCTAGGAATTTTGCAAAATGGCTACATTTTTGGATTCCTCATGGAAAAATACTAAAACCCAAAAGGTTACATGAAATTTGGAGGAGATCTGGGTCACCTAAAGGGCTAAAAACACCTAAAAAATGCCCTCTCTGCCACTTTTTGGACCCACAGGAACCAGCCTTGGGAGAAGTGATGTTTGAAGGGGAAAATGGACTCCAAATCCCAAAATTCTAGTTGTATTAGAAAGTAGACGGGCAGAGCTTTCCAACAAGACATTTTGGACCTAATTTGGTGAAGTGGAAGGCCTTCAAACGTAGCCTTGAAGTGGCGTTGCGCATCAAGAAAAAGTTTGCCAATTTTGCTTAAAAACTCAGAATTTCGTCTAGTTTGCTACTAGTTTGACTTTTTCTTCTTTCTTTGGTAAATTGATGATGTAATATGATGTAAAAAATAAGAAAAATGACTTGAGGAGGTAGATACATCCGTTAGAGTTGGTTTGAGGATAAATGAATCAGTTTCCATAGTTTTAGAGGCAAGTTGTTCCACTGCCTATTTTTTAGTTCCTAGTTTAGATCTTGTTGAAACAACTACTTGACTCATGGATTTGACCCCTAATGGCTAGCATAGGTGGTTGTATACCTATATCTTGTACTTTCTTAGTCATTTGTCAAGGTTGGACTCTTGTGGATGCATTGAGCACTATTGTAAATCACTTCTGCAGTTTGGCAAGGAAATGAAGTAGGGTTTTGCAGCATTTTGTGGGATTCTTATGGTAATGTGAATTAGATTTGTTTTTTCCTTTGTTATTCAGTTTATCTTATGTGTTTATGTGTCACCATCTATATTTTTCTGCATAACTAAATGAATCAATATTAAAGGGTGGAATCCATTGATGTTCAGTGCTCTGCCTTGGCGTTTTATTTAGTTCTAAATGTTTTATATTGTTTGAAGAGGACTAATGAACCTTACGTTCCCTCTCCAACTCCTCACCAGTATTTAGACTCACCATCACATTCATTTCAAAGTGCTAAAACACTTGCCTACCTCGCCCCACAGAAACCTCTGCAAATCTGAGTTGATTTCCTGGACCCAAAGCTGCCTTCCTCATCTGATCCAGAAACCAACCATTAAAATCAATCAAAATCCTCTGAGAAAACATACCTAGCCTAAAATTAGTATTCATATCAATCATCTCAAGCCTTGCTTGCCATATTTTCTTTGAGATTGACAAGGAGAGAGCCCTCTCCCAACTTGGTAGGGCTAGCTACTAGGTTAAGCGTGGTTTGATGTTACCCTAGACCTGCCTTTCTTAGCCTGAGGTAGATTTAGGCTATAACATAGTGGCAACCGTACCGGGGAAGAATTGAAAACTTATTACCCCAGTACTTGTTAATAGATTCAGAATTCAGTAGGCTGAAAAGTTTGTAATGTCCATTTGAAATTTGGGAGCAATTGAACACATTCGCTTCCAAGCAATACCCTAGGGTCCATCCTGATCTTGATCCTCCTCCCGTGTATGAAAACCCAAATCTCATTCCAAGAATTCTATGGCAAGAAAGTTATATGATATTGGTTTTTAGATCTCATTCATGCCCAGATATATTTGAATATCTTGAAGATCTCCCGTTTGATGAACATTTTGATATATCTTATTTGAAACTAAATCTGAAAGTGCAGTTGGTGCTATGGAGTTTGTCCAATATCTTGAAACTGAAAGAGAAAATAGGTCAATTGATGCTTACATCCTGAATTCACTTCAAAACTCAATTGTGGCTACTAATATCCCTAAACTCTTAGAATTTGCTTCTGCTACTTTGGGTTCATCTGTTTTTTTGTCTAGTTCAGAAATTCTTACTGAACCTCCTTTTATCCCCACTCTTCCCGTGCAACCCACGATATCTGATCAGGGATCTGCTGTCTCTTCTCCTCCTTTAATCCCTTCAACACCTCAAACATCTATCATTTCTTCACCTCCTTCGACACCTCATATACCCATCACATCGACTGCTATTCTTATTCCAACTCCTCCTACATCCCCAAGGCTAGTTTCCAATCCACCTTGAGCAATGGCTGCCAGATATGCACCTCTCATTTTGCCACAGAACTTGGATGCTATTTCTGCTGATTATCAAAGTAAAATTCCATTTTTTGATGCTACCTAAGGTATCACAGCGCAACAACATGTTGATAGGATGAGCGATTTCTTTGATCTTCATGAGATAGATGAAAAGAATGTGACTATGAGATTATTTGTGCAAACTTTTGGAGGCGAAGTATGAAAGTGGTTCAGAGCACTGCCCGCGGGAACTATCAATACATTGGCCGTTCTTCATAGACAATTTCTTGATTGTTGGGAGGTAAAGAAATATCCACTCCAAATTATTTCCAAGTATGAAAACATAAAGAGGAATGTTGGTGAAAGTGTCCAGGATTACTGTGTAAGATTCAACAACGTTTATAATGCTATTCCAACTTATATCAATCCACCAATGGGGCTGGCTTTGATCAAATTTCCCGATGGTTTTGATCCCAACATGGCATATCAATTGAGAGAAAGAGACCGAACTACGTTGGAGGATATGCAAAAAGTTGCAGTGAGTGTGGAGGCAAATCTGCTAGCTAAGAGAGCTAGGACAAAGACCGAGAAGAAGGTGACCATAAAGGAAGAAGCTTCTTCCTCAGATCATTTGCTTCATAAAATTGAGAAGATGTTTGATAGATTAACCATTGTTGATAAACCCGAGACATAGATCAGAAATCCAAATTTCTGTGGTTAGCAGCAGCCACAATTCAAGATTAAACAGCGGGAGTAACGAGCACAAGATCAATCAGCACAACAGTAAGTCAAAACACCATTACAATAGAATTATGTGCATGGCCAGGAATTAGATGATGATAAGAATCCAATAGGAGAGGAGAATCACTTTTTTACACCAGATGGTTTGCCAATTTATATCACGGAGGATGAGGAATATTCAGAAAGCCTGGCTGCTAAAAAAGATCACGATTTTATATTAGCAAATGAAACAGTCCTAGAAGAAGAATTAGATGAATATCAGAGGGGATATATGGATGCATTGACAACGCAGCAAAGACAGTATTCACTCAGAAGCAGGGATGTATAGATCAATCCAATTCAAAAGTGGAAGGAAGCAACACCACCAAAGAATGATTCTCCAAATATTCAAAAAAAAGGAAAGGAGCCAGCAAATCTTACTTCCAGCAAAGTAAAATCAGCAAATGAGAAGTCAAATTAGCCAAGTGCAGCAAAGGAAAAGTCTGAAAAGAAGGATGCTCTGGTCAAAGAGGTAGAGAAACTATAGCCTTTAGCTTAGAGAATGAGATTGCTAAGTTAAAAGTGTCGATACCTTTGACTGAATTAATGAAGAATAGCAGTTATAAGAGTCAAGTGTCAAAGATTTTGAATGTAGATCCCCTGTCTGATATGGTTAATGTGGAATATGACCAACCCAAGCTTATTTTTGGTCTGGCACTAGAAGGCCAATCTAAGGATAGTGATGTAGCCCCTTTTTACATAAGCCTTAGAGTGCATGATTTTGTCTTGCACAACACCATGTTTGATTCAGGAGCATCTCACGACCTGATGCCGAAGGCAATTATGGA
The DNA here is from genome assembly GCA_000404065.3 of Pinus taeda. Lineage (NCBI taxonomy): Eukaryota > Viridiplantae > Streptophyta > Pinopsida > Pinales > Pinaceae > Pinus > Pinus taeda. The sequence goes on along the minus strand of APFE030691579.1, from coordinate 47,783 downwards.
AAAATTGGGTTTGGACATCACTCGTAAGTATCATGATCTTTATTCCTTTGATTCTGGTAGGGTTAGATGTGTTGGTCTCATTAAGGATTTGGTTGTGACTTTAGATCATATTCCAGCAAAGAATGTTCTCATGGATGTATTTGTGGCTGACATTCCCCCTAGATTTGGCATGCTTTTATCTAGGTCGTGGGGTGCAAAACTCAAAGGGACATTGCAGTTAGATTTCTCCTATGCCACTATTCTCGTGTTTGGTCAGTTGAGAAAATTATATAGGGAGAAAAAGATGAAGTATATGATCAAGAGCAAGGAGAAACATTTGAATCATCCAATTAATTATGTACATACAGATTTAGAATCTTTTGTTCTTTATTCTGACAGTGGTTTTAATGATGTAAATAGTCAATTAGTTGTAGTCGAAGATATTCTAGAGATAACAAAAAATTTCAAGGCAGTACTTGATCAAGAGAGATAAAGGCTTGAAAGTACTGCTGAACAATTGACATTCTACCGGCAGCAAAAAATTGATGGACAGCAGCCAAAGGTAGAAGAGCAGGCAGAATTCCAGCACTTGGAGGAAGAAGTCGGTTTGTGGAGTATGGATTTTGATGGAGCAGTAGGTAAGGATGGTGCAGGAATTGGTATTTGGATACATAGCCCATTTTTCCTACCAAATAAAGTCCTAAGTAATGTAAGAATTTGTTCATATAAATTGGCTTTTGATTGTTCCAATAACGAAACCGAATATGAGGCACTGATTACAAGCTTAAAAATCCTCAAGAAGTTGAATGCAAAGAGAATTTTAGTTTATGGAAACTCCGAATTAGTAATCAAACAAGTCAAGGGTGAATACCAAGCCAAACATCCTCAAATGAGGGCTTACCATAATGCAGTTCTAGATATTTTGAGGTTGTTTCTAGATCATAATTTGACATGTGTCCCTCGTGCACAAAATGTTATTGCAGATTCCCTTGCTACAGCTGCAAGCAACTTAAATATCCCAATGAATTCAAACAATAAGTTTGAAATTCATGTGAATCATCGCCCGGTTGTCCCTGATAATCTAAGATATTGGCAAGTGTTTCAGGATGACAAAGAGATTGAAGATTTTCTACAAAATGAAGGTAAATATAAAGACACTTCTATAGATGGTGAGCAAGATGATGGTGAACCTGAAATAGAGGTAAGTCAGATGGAAGTCTTACAGTTGAAGGAAAATGTCATCCCTAAAGGCCTTATACCTTTAGAGGAATTATTTGATCAAGATGATATAGCTTGCAATCCAAGCTTAGTGCCAACCGAGAAGGGAGTTGAAGATGTGAATATCAGAACAACAGAAAATCCAAAGATGGTGAAGTTGTCAAAGGCATTACCTCCTCAGGTAAAAGCTAAGTACATTAGTTTACTATCTTCATTTTCTGATGTATTTGCATGGGACTATACAGATTTGAAGGAGTACGACAAAAGTATAATTCATCATATCATTCCAATTAAGCCAAATCAGAAGCCATTTCACCAAAAGTTGAGAAGGATAAATCTGAAATTGCTGCCATCAATAGAAAAAGAGGTGAATCGATTGTTCAAGGCTGGTATAATCGTTCTGATCAAATTTTCATATTGGATCTCCAATTTGGTACCCGTGCGGAAGAAGACAGGTGAGATTCCATTGTGCATAGATTTTAGAAATTTGAATAAAGTGTCGTTGAAAGATAATTACCCGTTGCAGAAAATGGACCACATACTCCAAAGAGTAGTTGGGGCATCTCCTATGTTGCTGCTCGATGGGTATTCCGACTAAAATCAAATTTTGGTTCATGAAGATGATAGGGACAAAACATCGTTCACCACTCTATGGGGAACATTCCATTATGCCAAGAAGTCGTTCGGTTTAAAGAATGTTGGAGAAACATTTCAGTAGGCTATGGACATCACCTTCACAAATGAAAAAGATGTGTTTTTAGTAGTGTATCTTAATGATTTGACTGTCTTTTCAAATTCAGATGAGGAGCATCTTTACCATCTGAAAATTGTTTTTTAGCATTGCAGAAAATATGGAATATCACTCAATCCCAAAAAGAGCTTGTTTTCCATGGACAAGGGGAAGCTTCTCGATCACATAATATTAAAAGAAGGCATCTGCATCAATCCTACTCGAGTAGAAGCTATTTAGAAAATTGATTTTCCTCGTAGTAAGAAAGAGATCCAAGCATTTAACAGTAAGATGAACTTCTTACGTCATTTTGTGCCAACTCTAGCTGAACACTTGAGGGAAATTACAAATATGTTGAAGAAGGATAGTGTGGTTAAGTGGACCAAAGAAGCCCTAAATTCTTTCAACCTGGTAAAGTTGGCTCTTTCTTCAACTCCGATTTTAATCAGCCCGGATTATTCACTTATTTTCATTCGCCTCTAAAAATACTATGGCATTAGTTCTAATGCAGAAAAGAGATCAGCTTGAAAAGCCAATTGCCTTTTTCAGCAGGACAATAAGAGATGTAGCCTTAAAATATAACATTATTGAGAAGCAATCTCTTGCCCTAGGGAAAGCTTTGAAAGATTTTTGGGTATATATTATGCACTCTCATATTCTTTCTTATGTCCCTAACACAGCCGTCAAATATGTTTTGGTACAAACATATCCGGAAGGTAGGCGAGGCAAATGGATTGTAGCATTGCTAGAATACAACTTGGAGATAAAGCCAACAAAGCTAATCAAGGGGCAAGGTCTAGCAAAGTTGATGGTGGAGTCTGATTTACATGCATTGGACATAAACCTAATTGCATCCATGTCTGAAGAAGATGAAGATGGTTCGCTGATTCAAGTATTTGAAATTTTTCTCCATTCTCCTTGGTATTCAGATATTGTATATGTGCTCCAATACCTTTCACCGCCACCGAGGATGGCTAAAAATAAAGGTAGAACTCTGAAACTGAAGGCTGCTAGATTTTGTATTTTGAATAATGCACTTTATTGGAAATATCCCGGAGGCATTTTTCTAAATTGTTTGGTCGAAGAGGAAGCAAAATAGCTCATGAATGATTTTCACAAAGGAGACTATGGAGGTCACTTATTTTGGAAGACAACGGCTAGCAAAATTTTGAGAGTGGGGTACTATTGGCCTACTCTCTTTGCTGATGTTTATAAAACTATCACAAGATGTCATGAATGCTAGATATAAAATTTTCCAGGGAAGGAGAAAGTTGCAGCTTCTCCCTCTCAAGCCAGTCGAAGTTAGTGCACCGTTTCAGCAATGGGGCCTAGATTTTATTGGAGATATTCATCCCACATCTTCAGCTCAGCACAAGTGGATCTTAACAGCGACAGATTATTTTACAAAATGGATTGAGGTGATCCCCACTTGGCAGGCTACAAACTCGGTAATAATTTAGTTTCTTGAAAATAATATTTTGTCACGTTTTGGCTGTCCTAACAAATTGAATACAGATAACACAACAACTTTCAAGTCCAAAAAGATGATTGACTTTTGTAGTAAATACAAAATTACCTTGGGACATTCTACTGCATATTATCAACAAGGTAATAGATTGGCTAAATCTTCAAACAAATCATTGGTCAACATCATTAAAAAGCTATTGAAAACAAACAAAAAGAGCTGGCATAAGAAACTGGTTAATGCACTATGGGCGGATAGAGTAAGTCAAAATAAGTCAATCGGCATGACTCTGTTTGAGATTGTATATGGTATTGACCCGGTGTTCCCGACATCTCTCGCAGTCCCGATTGTTAAACTTCTGCAGGAAGATGGCAGCGAGGAAGATCATTTTCAGCCGAGAATAAGCCAAATGATCCATTTACGGCAGACAAGAGAGGAAGTTTTTCATAACACCTTCAGGATGTAAGAGAGAATTAAGAAGATTTATGATCGGAAGGAAAAGATGGATAAATTTTAGATTGAAGACATAGTGCTAAAGTGGGATGCTAGAAATGAGGATAAAGGCAAGCACAGCAAGTTCGAGAACTTGTGGAAGGGACCATATAGAATTGCTACATATCGAGGTCAAAATGCTTTTCTACTCAAAGAAATGAACGGGGAAGATTGTCCAGGAGGGTCGGTCAATGGTCGGCTTCTGGAATGGTATTATCTTTGAGAGGTTTTTTGCTGTCACATTTTTTCATTGTACATACCATTTTATTTCTTTCATTACAAAGTTTGTACTATCATCATTCATTCATATTGGGGCCCGAAGTGAAGGCTATAAAGTTGAATGTTTGGCTTCAATCTTTGGTTATTTAGTGTCAGTTGTTTGAGTCATAATTGAGTTAGTTTTGAGTCAATATATTTGTTTGAGTTTTCTGAAGTTATTGACTTCATCTTGCCCAATGGATAAAGGCACTTATCTGCTTTTCCAAAGATCTATGGTTCTTGGCACCTCCCAGGAGCTACCATCCCCATTGGATCCAATGTTAGTATCGATATCTTCATCCCTCCATCAGTGATCAAATTTCTCTTTTTGCATGCATATTAGGTGTCCCATCCAATCAGCTACATTCCATTAGGTCATGGATCAACTGATGGTAGTGGTTCATTGTCAATTTCCCTCATGGAATTTACTTGCTGGCTTGTTTTCACATGTTTAGCTCATTTACTGTCATTTTGTGTCATTTCATTTACAAAAGCCAGTTTTAGGGTTTTAGTCTCACTAGGTCTAGGGTTTGCCACCATGGTCATCAAAATCTCAATAAAAGGTCAGCGGTCACATGAGGAGGTCTTATAAGTTCATAAGATCAAAATTTCATTGATGATATACTCAATAAATGATTTTTACCTCAAAACTCTGTTTTGAGGTGAAAACAGAGTTTTTTATTTCTATGTACAAATTTTATGTAATTTAAAGTGTTTTCTATATGTAATAAGTTCCAGCCGCTACCCTTGCTCACCTTGCCAACTCCAGCCACTCCAAACAAAAGCAAAAGCATCAATGCATCAGTTTACCAAGTGATCAAGAAAAGTCAATTCAAATGAAAAACAGAGTTTATGACCAAAAGTGACTTTGACGTTAGAAAAGTGGGTTTGAAATAAGTAAAAATTAAAAGGCATCCATATATAAAGTGAAAGGAGTGCTATTCATCAATTTCATTGTGCAAGATACCCTTAGAGAGAAAAATTTGTGATTTGGAGACAAGTTGATCAAAGGAAGTTAAAAACCCTGTTTTCAAAGCAAATTTGCCTGGCGCTGCGCATCAAAGGCAGTGTGTTGCGCATCAGACTGGCGCTGCGCATCAAAGGCAGTGTGTTGCGCATAAAACTGGCGCTGCGCATCAAAGGCAGTGCGTTATGCATTAGACTGGCGTTGCACATCAGTGGGTTTCTGCTAGTGTTAATTTGCAAGGGGACTGCGCATTGGGCCCAGTGCGTTGTGCATCAATCCAGGAGTTGTCAAAACATTCCAAATCACTCAATAACCCTCAAAAAATGTTAAATCTTTGTCCTACAAGTAAGTTATCATTGTTTTTGAACTGAATTTGATATCCTACATGTGTTCTTCATGAGTTTTGCATTTTGAAAACTAAACCCTTTTTGTCTTCATCATTTTCCATTTCATTGTACAATTTTCACTCCATAACCCAAAACAACACCATTTTCCCCTTTTCTATCTTACATTGCCCTAAATCAATCCATTAATCCCTTTTTCCATATCCCACTCCCCTAGAACCACTCATTCCCTTCATCAAACCCCAATCCCTCACAAAACCCTAGTTTCCCAAAACTTATCCCTTCATTCCCCAACTCCATTTCCCATTAGTAAAATCTCTTCATACTCATCTCCCTTGTCCTCCCTCATTACCATTTTCCACCATATTATCATCACAACACTTCCCTAAGGTAAGCACCAAACACCATGGTAAGAAACAGTGAGTCAAGCTATGAAGAAGAAACACTAATTGACAGTTCAAGAGAAAGAAATGTACAGCCTAGGAGACCTCATAAGGGTGGGAAAATTATCAAAGAGGAACCTATTAGCATGACTAAACTCCTTGCTTGTCCCCTTGCTACTACTTGTTTCAGATACCAGTCTTGCTTTGAGTTTTGTGAGATGGTTGAGAGGGTTAAGTATCATCATGAATTAGCAAGGCAATTTGTCATAAACATGGAGAATAATGTGGTACACTTTGTTGGGATCAATTTCACTCTTTCACCAGCCATTATTGCAGAAGCCACTAGAATTCTAGATGTAGGAGAAAAAAGGAACAAAAGGCAGATAATCAGCAAACAACATTATGAACCATATATTAAGGCCAAATATCATGGTAAACTGAGCAAGGTATTTCCTTTCAAGTTCTTGGAGGACTGATATGTTCCACTCATGAAATTGATCATTAAATACTTCACATGTGAGGGTAGGTTCTCTGGACTCTATGCCTATGATATGATATTACTTATGCACTTCACCAGGGCCAGAATGATGAGTATTCCATATTTCATATGCAAAAACATAGAGAGGATGACTCTAATTGCAAAAAGAAAACCATACCCACAACAACTCAACAATATTTATCACTTCGCTGTCATCAAAATTATTGTTTTGCATCAGCTCACTCAGTTGGGAGTGTCATGGGAAACTTTCATTGCCCATGAAATCTTCAAGAGGCCTCATATTTTTGCAGATCCTCAAGAGGAAGGTGAACCTTCCGAGCAACAAAAAGAGCCTGAAAGCAAAACTGAAGAGGCTCACATTCCTGTGTTTATAACTTATGGAAAAGGCACCAGGAGACTTTTTGCAGCTGCCAAACGAGTATTATCTCCACCAGGGGTGGAAGGGATCTCATTCCCTTCACAGGATCACAGGCAAATGCTATCTTCACCTGGGGTGAAAGGGGCTTTGCCTACTTCTTCAGCTAAACAGGTACAGGACAAAGACAAAGGAAAGCAACAAATGCATGATGAAGGGCTATTGAAGGGCAAGACAAAGATTTTGTTTTGGTTGAGGAAGATGACATTGATTTGGGCTCTTAAAGCTCAAGACTCATGGATATGATCATCAAAGAGAAGGAGGCTGAAATCCAAGCCTTATCACTTGACCTTGAGAGGGCTAAATGGATCATTAACTTCCTTGAGAAAGAGAACAAGCAACTGGAGGACAAACAAGCAATTATGGAGCTGCAAACAATTAGGGAAAATCGACAAGTGGCAAAAAGAAGAAAAATCAAGATGACATCCCTAGAGCAAGAAATTGAGGCTGACCGAGAATCTTCGTTGGAAAGAGTGAATATACACCTTCAGAAGCTGCTTGATAAGGCTAACAAGGAGAAGAAAATGGTGCACCACATGGCTTATCATTACTTAGCTCAGAATAAAATTTGCAAGACAAGGATAAATGACCTAAAAGCTAAGTTAAAGAGAGCCTTAAAAGCCCAAAAGGAGCAAGATAAACTTAAAATTTTGGCTGAAGCTTCCTTGGCTCAGCAAAGCAATTAGTAAGCTTGCCTCTTGCCAAATTTGAAGCAATTTTGAGAAAATTTTGTCATTTCACAATTTTTAAATGCAAAACACAGGAATTTTCAACTGATGTGCAGCGCCACCGGAACTGTGCATTGATTTGGCTAGGAATTTTACAAAATGGCTTGCATTTTTGGATTCCTCATGGAAAAATACTAAAACCCAGAAAGTTTCATGAAATTTGGAGGAGATCTGGGTCACCTAAAGGGCTAAGAACACCTAAAAAATGCCCTCTCTACCACTTTTTGGACCCATAGGAACCAGTCTTGGGAGAAGTGATTTTTGAAGGGGCTAATGGACTCCAAATCCAAAAATTCCAGTTGTCCTAGAAAGTATATAGGCATAGATTTCCCACAAGCCATCTTGGACCTGATTTGGTGAAGTGGAAGGCCTTCAAACTCAACCTTGAAGTGGTGTTGCGCATCAGGCAAAATTTTGCCAATTTTGCTTAAAAACTCAGAATTTCACCTAGTTTGCTGCTATTTTGACTTTTTCTTCTTTCTTTGGTAGATTGATGATGTAACATGATGTAATATGATGTAAAAATTATGAAAAATTACTTGAGTAGGTAGATAGATCAGTTAGAGTTGGTTTGAGGATAAATGAATCAGTTTCCATAGTTTTAGAGGCAAGTTGTTCCACTGCCTATTTTTTAGTTCCTAGTTTAGATCTTGTTGAAACAGCTCCTTGACTCATGGATTCGACCCCTGATGGCTAGCATAGGTGGTTTGATACCTATAGCTTATACTTTCTTAGTCATTTGTCAAGGTTGGACTCTTGTGGATGCATTGAGCACTATTGTAAATCACTTCTGCAGTTTGGCAAGGAAATGAACCAGGGTTTCGCAGCATTTTGTGGGATTCTTGTGGTAATGTGAATTAGCATTGTTTTCTCCTTTGTTATTCAGTTTATCTTATGTGTTTATGTGTCATCATATATCTTTTTTTGCATAACTAAATGAATCAAGATTAAAGGGTGGAATCCATTGATGTTCAGTGCTCTACCTTGGGGTTTTATTTAGTTCTAAATGTTTTCTACTGTTTGAAGGGGACTCATGAACCTTACATGCCCTCTCCAAATCCTCACTAGTCTTTAGACTCACCATCACATTCATTGCAAAGTGCTAAAACACTTGCGTACCTCGCCCCACAGAAACCTCTGCAAATTTGAGTTGATTTCCCGGACCCAAAGCTGCCTTCCTCATCTGATCCAGCAACCAACCATTAAAATCAATCAAAATCCTCTGAACAAACATACCTAACCTAAAATTAGTATTCATATCAGTCATATCAAGCCTTACTTGCCATATTTTCTTTGATATTGACAAGGAGAGAGCCCTCTCCCGACCTGGTAGGGCTAGCTACCAGGTTAAGCATGGTTTGATGTTACCTTAGACCTGCCTTTCTCAACTTGAGGTAGATTTAGGCTATAACAGGCTTCCTCAACAGTTTTCAGACTTAACAAGCTAATCTCATCTTGTATGTCATACCTTAAGCCATTTATATATCTAGCTACCTTTTCCACATCATCCTCTACATGCCCTGCTCTAATATTCAATCTATAAAATTCTTTTGTATATTCTTTAACAGACATTCCTTCTACCTTAAATTTTGCAATTACTTAAAAAGATTCAAATGATAGTCTTTAGGCAAAAACTTGGCTTTCATTTTACTTACCATTTTATCCCATAGCTTGATCTTGGACTTCCCTTTCCTCGTTCTTGATGTCTGTACCTTGTCCCACCAGATGGCTGTGTGACCCTTCAATCTGGTAACTGCAAACTTCACTCTCTTCCCCTCATCAATCTCTTCATAGTCAAAGTACTGGTCTAAGGATCTGATCCAATCCGTTAACTCTTCTGCGTTTAGACTCCCTTCATACATAGGGATTTCCACCTTAGGTTTTCCTCCTACCTTCGCTAATATCTTACGGACCTTGGCAGTTTCATCGTTTTTGTCTACTATCTCCTCTGCAGGAGATTCTTCTAAAGAACTTTCATCTCGTTCATCAGGTGCTCTTCTCTGGGCAGTCTCAATTGACTCCATCTGTGTACGCAGACTCCATACCTCTTCCAATAGAATTGCATTTGGGTTAGGTCTTCCTCGACCAATGCCTCTCCTTGGCGGCATTTTCGCTGTGAATAACCCTTTCTTCTGCTTTGATACCAAAAATGACGCAGTGGAAATAGTGGTTCAATATAAAACCACAACTGGATTTGTAAAACCCAACAATCACCCCACTTTACACCCTTTCCCACAAAATTTAGGCCTTTTACCTATCGGAGCCAAAGCTGCCTTTGGAAACCCTTAAACAATGTGTTTTCACTTTCGGAAATGAATTACCATTAAAAAATACCAAAACAACGCTTTTTCCCATTTTTTAAACAAATATATATGTTATGCCGCAGATCCAGATCTAGCCAATCAAACGGCTCAGGTTGAATCGCAGTATCGATGATCGGAGGTCCCAATGGTCACAACTATCGGCGCTATCCCTCGGTGGAGATCCGATGCGATATCGCTAATCGCTATCGGTGATTACAATAACCCGCTTAACTCTCTGTCGCTCCACTTCATACATGCCGATGCGATGTATGTGTTGACAATCGCGTATCGCAAAGGCTTGGGGACAAGCCTTTGGCATGCACCGATCCGACTGTGCGATGCGATCTATTGTCGGACCTAATAGGAGCCAAAACTCCTGTGCATAAAATTTCAAGTCCGCTTCATTGAATTCGCTAAGTGTTTAGCGTGATTTCTCTGTGTAAATGACATTCGGCGATACGACAAATCAATACACTAGGGTAATGCTATGTGGGTTCCATGGACCCGATAGCATTAAAACTTCCCTCCTATAATGATTTAAAGTTCGGACTCTCTATCCGACTGTGTTTTGTGCCCGATACTTAGTGTATTTTGGGTTTTCCACTCACAGAACCAAACCAATGGAATGAACTCGTCAATCGAACCTTTAACACAATATTTCTATGATAAAAATATGAAAAACACAGGCCAGCATCAATATCATCCAATTACAGAGAGAAAAATAAGCATTTGAGGCCTCCATGGGCTGTTTATATTAATATGCATGCAACACTGATTTATTCACAATAAACACATAACAAAGTCTTGACCTTAGGCCAGATTACACAAATAAAGACCTCTGTCTCAAAAAATGCAAATCCACTCACTATCTCTCTGCTCTTCTCTCTCTCGCTCATTACTTTTTCCTTCCTTTTATCCATCGATAAAAACTCTAACCATATCTAACAACAAAATCTCTATTTTTGATAGATCTAACAACAAATCTCTAACTCCTAGCTCTATGCTAACAATCTCTATCTCTAAATCTAAAATAAGACAGCTCTAACTTATTACAATAATGAATTATAACTAATTTCTTGAGAGATCCAACCCTCTCAGTAAAAATGGCTTTTTACCAATCAGGTTAATGAATTTCAACTTGTTTAGCCACAACATGTGAACAAACTTTCACATTGTTGGCTAAGCCAGGATGCTCCTACATCAAACATCTCATCACATCAAGCCCTTGAGTGCTAAATCCTATGCCTACCTTGCCCCATTGAACACCCTATAATTCTGATTTAATTCCCTATACCTAAACTGCCCAGCTCCTCCTGGTCTAACAAAACCCCTACAAAATCCAATCAAAACCTTTGTGCTACTATACCTAGCCTAAAATCCTTTACTTGATCCAGTCATCTTGGTTGAGATCCTTACGGAGAGAGCCCTCTCCTAGCCTAGTAGGGCTAGCTACTTGGCTAAGCGTGGTTTGTGGTTACCCTGGTATTGCCTTCCTTCAACCTGAGGTTCAATCCAGGTGATAACAACATGCACCTAATAATCATGCTCACCCATAAGCCACATACCCACATAAGTGACACACTCACACATAATCAACATACTCACACATAAGCATCACATTCACACACATAAGGGATGTACTCATAAAAGCAATGCCTTCACACATAAGTGACACATTCACACACCCACAAAGCAACGCATTTACAGACCTGCATAAGAACATAGAAACACCTAATCCCCCCACAAACACCCACATATGCAAGCACACTCATGTACATAATAGACACAATCACTAAGAAGAGATGTGTAGTGATATTGTCATTTATTCATTAGGAACATGATAGGAGGTTGATGCCTATTCATTACAAATATTGTAGAATTGAAAAAGATAGAAGATGGATAGGCTAGAAGCTACAATGGCAAGAGTGAGATGCATTTAGTTGGAAAAAAGATAATCAACATTAAGATCATAACATTTACATAAAACTTAGATTTAGGAGTAAAATAGCTCACTAAAAGGCATGTTATGAAGAGAAACATGAGATGAAAAAGAGAAACTAATAGACACAAATTGGATGCTTCCAAAAGAGACACAAATGACATGTAAAATAGATGCCAAAGTGGAGGAAAGAGGGACGCAAAGTAGACATAAAGTGGACACAAGTGGGACATAAAATGGATGTCGAACGAAAGACGATGTGAAGTAGACACAAAGTGGATGCAATCTAAATGGAAAGAAAAAAATTATGATGCCAAAATAGATGCAGTAGAGATAAAAAAAAAATTGTAAAAGGGATTAAAAAAAGATGACATATAGAAACATAAAATAAGATTAAGAAACAAGGTGCATTTTGTGTAAACTATGACAGTGAAAACATTGTTTTATAATAGTGAATTAAACCTTGTAGATGACATTTTTAGACAATAGACTATCACGAGTTTATGATTCGTATATTTTTAATTAAAAGTAAAAATTACATATTAAATGTTTGGAAAAAATAATGAAATATATATGGAATTAAATTCCAACTTATAAAATAATATTGATTAACCTATCCTCGTAAGTTATTAATCGATCCTCCTAAGTCATTAATCAATCCTCCTTCGAGGGATCTTCCTATTTCTCCCTTCCCTCTTCTCTCCCCCCTATCTCTACCTTTCCATTAATTGAATCTACACACCCCCCTTCCTCATCCTCTCCTCGTTCCTTGATCTTAATTTTTCTGCTTACTCTTTCCTTTGGCTTGTTTGATTTCTCCACCTCTATCTTTCTTTTCTTTGTAATATCTCATTAATACAATTGTATTTTCATTATTTTATCCATTATAGCTAGAGTATTTATGTTTTAGTAATATTAATTGTATTATTTTATAATAGAAAGATTTATTATACTTCTAATCAATTTATTTCTAATTAATAGCCATAATTATTATTATTAATAATATTATCTTATTAATTGGTGTCCAAATAATTAATCATTATTATATTCCTCTTCCTCTATTAGATGAATATGTTGTCAAAGATCAAAATTTTTATACTCACTTAAATAATTTTAGGTCAAAATCTCTTAATAATATATATTTTTTCTCTATTTATTAAATCTATTTAACGTTCACATTAACGTCACATTATTTCTTCTTTATAAACATCCCAACACTCTTTTATGATATAATATGCTTTGGTTTAATCACTAATGATGGGTGGTGACACCACTCGAACAACTCTAAACTTGCACCCAACATATATCCCGAACCCACATTAAACATGATTATAGGCTATTAAAAAAATTACATTTTTAAATATTGTTTAAAATTAATGCATTTAAAAAATAATTTTAATTATATTTAAAATTAATTAATATTTAATAAAATTAATTTTTTAATTTTTAATAAAATTAATATTAAATATATTAATATTTTTATATTTAAAAATATATATAATTTAAATACGCGTAAATATATATATTTTTGTTGTTTTGTTTTTATAAAACTTTTTAAATTAATAAAAAATAAAATTATTCATTAAAATGGAGTTTAACCAACTAAACATGAAGATGATGTTTCTGACATATTTAGAATAAAAAGGTTCAAACATAATTTCTATGTACAGCTCATTGAAAGCAACCATTTATTGAAAAAGAATTGGCAATGCCTTTCGTTGAAAGGGATTGACAATTTTTCTGGTCATATACATAGTTTTAATTGTAAAACACGTTTTATTGAAAGAGAGTTGTGAGCAAAGTCAAGGCACCGTTAAAGATACAGATTTTTAAGCAAAATATAAATGAGTTTTAGTGTTCCCCATGGAAGTTAATCATTGTTATCTTTATATTCTATATTTTATATTTAATATATTATATACTATAATTATTATGATAGTTTAAGTTTAATTAATAGTTTATAATTATTTTGAAAATATTAAATAAATATTATTTAATAAGTTTAAAAAATAGAGGTATGTGGGATATTGAAATGATGATGAATACATGTGTTGTTAAGGAATTTCTTGTGAAAAGGTTATTGGTTGAAATTGCCCTACGGATTAGCCATGGGCTTCATTAAGGGAGCAATATCATATCACGTGCATTCATATCGAGGGATTTATATGAAGGGAAAAATGACATAATATATTGGGGGATATGTAGGGGGTAAAGGGTTTTTATATTGGTAGGTATAAAAAATGGAGCTCAAAGTTAATGAAAAAATATAAAGAGGTGTAATTTTTTTTAATGAAAAGATGGAAACCTACAATATCTAGTGAAATTAGGGGTTTTTTATATTGGGAAGGTGTATTGGGTTCGTATTGGTAGGGGGTTAAATAATGTGATTTTTATAGGTATTTACCAATATGTAGTTAAAAGAGGGGTATTGTTTAATATGCCATGAACACATGTGATATGTTAGAGGATCATTTAGTGAAGCCCTCATGGGATTAACTAATAAAAAAATAAAGAATAGGGAGATAAATTTTAATCCATTTATAAACATATATAACTATTTTAAATGTGTATTTTTTTAACTTTAATTAATAAAAATATTTTTATTTTGAACTTTTAATAATGATGATAATGATTAACATCTACTAAAATTAAATATGGTCTATTGGACCTTAAAAAGGTAAGAGCTTACTCATAATTCATTAGGTTTTTATTCTTATACTAAAAAACAAGAGAGTGCTCCAAGATCATGATAATTTTGTTAAGTTAAAAGTATAAGAAGGTCACTAGTGTAACAAATATTTTGAAATTTAAATTTAATGTGAGTTGGAAAAACTAAGAGAAAGTATTTTTCATCTTCAAATCTCTTAGTTTCACAAAGATGACATATTCTTTCTTCCCATGGTGTTTTGGCAATTGGCCAACACCAAGTATCACTATGGATTCATGACAATTTGTTCTTATTTTAGCAATGTGTTTTTTCTTTTTTACATTAGTTAAGGTAGAGAGATGTTTTTTTCCCCTTCTTGAGATTTAGGTTGATCACGTCCTTATAATATAGTAGTTTCCTTTTCCCCTTTAACTCTTTATCACTCCTTAAATTTTGGTATATAATATTTCTAATATTATCCTTATTTTACAAAATGATCTCATACCTTATGCTGCAATGTCTAACCCATATTGGGTATCCTTATGCCATCCCCACTTGAGCTTAAGACAATTTTAGGTACATTTACAAGCAATTTTAGGAAGTCTCTTGTCTCCCAGGTTGTTTAACCTCTTCTTATACATAAGATGTCTTGTTATAGTCATGCTTTTAATGGGGAAATACTTGCTTCAATGAGGAGTATAAGATAGGGTGTATTTTCTCTAACCTTGAGATTATTAGTTATAAAGTGTTTTTCATATATTCTATCTTCCTTCACGATTCTATGGAAACACTACACCCTCAAGCCTCATACCCAAATAAAATAAAAAGGGTGGCGGGAGTCTAAAAGAGGACTTTCTTTTAATCCATATCTAAAAATCAATTTACTTACAATTTTTTTCAAGTCCATGATAAGTTTTCAACCCTCCAATTAACTTTTTCTCAATGCTACAATTCCAGTTGAGCTTGTGATGGATATTGATTCCAAGATATTTGTATAAAGGAACTTCATGTAGGTTGTTGTTAGATATGAAAGTATCATATGTGATCTTTTTGGATTTAATTATCATGACTTTTGTTTTGTTAGAATTGGCATACCTATCTTGGAACATAAACCTTGGAGGATTTTTAGTT
Source organism: Pinus taeda (assembly GCA_000404065.3). Taxonomy (NCBI): domain Eukaryota; kingdom Viridiplantae; phylum Streptophyta; class Pinopsida; order Pinales; family Pinaceae; genus Pinus; species Pinus taeda. Next base: position 32,285 of record APFE030691579.1, on the reverse strand, counting down.
GTTTTCCAAGATTGGAAAGACTCCACACCAAAAGAACAATACATTAGCATAAAGAAGAAGAGGGATGACTATACTAGTGATACTGGAGCCAACACACCCTGTTACTTCCAAACACTCTTCTAACTTATCAATGTATATGCCAAAAAGGGAAGGGAACAAGTGAATGACCATTTCTTAACTTAGATATTGTAGTTTATTTCTTCCAACCAAATCTCAAGAGTTTTAAACTTAGAAATAATGTTCTCATTAAACCTTGTCACAACAACCCTCAAGTCAAGAAGAACCTTTATTTCTTCCAACCTCTTCCAAATTTTGTCAAAATATTTTCAAAGTGGATGCTTTTGCGAGAAGAGTAATTTTGTTTTGGAATTTCTAGATTAGTCACATCAAAAAATTTATGACTGACGTTTTGAGATATGAATTTGGTCAAGCCCTGCGAGATAAATAGGTAAGAGACGTCTCTTCTCCATTTCTAACCCTGCATCTCTCACATATTTATCTCTCAGCACTTGATTAGATTTCGTATCTATGTCTTGAGGATGGGCGCACTTAGTGGCTTGAAATGTTGACCATAAAAATTTTGATGTGAGTAATCCGAAAATGCCAGAACAAAAATGTCAAAATATTTGTTTTAATCAATGAAACAATAAAATAAATTAATTTTATTATTGCAACACTCCTTTACAATAATCTCGAAAGTAATAAGGTAGTTCATAATTAACTAATATCATTTAAATTTAATCTTTAACCATTTTATCATTAGCTTTATTATCATAATTTAAAAATTATATTATCAACATCTTTTTTTTTAATGAATAAAAAATTAATTAATTAATATCATTAAAACATATAGGAATAAAAGTATATGATTAAGTTAGTTGGTCTTCTTAACTTGCCAAAGGGAAAAAAAAACTAACTTTTATTATTTCAACTTTTCAACAAAGTTAATATTTTCACCAAATAAGATGAGTCATTTTTTAACTTATGTTTTATTTTAATCATTATGATTTTAACTTCTGTAATATGCTTTTCATTATTCTTTATTATTTAACTGGTTAAAAAAGTGAAAATTATTTTTATATGTTTTATTATTTTATGTTTTCTTATATTGCCAAATTACAATTGAGAATTCGAATTTTAAACCTTAAATGTCTTAGTTACCTTGGGAATTGCCACTTAAGACTTACTCCTAACAATTTTTAATTATAATGATATTAATAATTAAATTGGGTCTCCTCGTGGGATGATGGGCTCCTCCAGATAGTTTCAAATCCCACCAGCGAATCTGGGCTACGTTGAATTTAAACTTGAACTTATGGATTGTTGCATTCCTAATCAAATTTAATGTTTCAGGATTTAGAATCGAAATAGTATTAACGCAAGACAACTATCCTATAGCTTCCAAAACAAGGAGTTTAACAAATAAGAAAGCTTGACGTCTATTTACCGAAAGGAGATGCTTGCCATCATACATGCATTAACTAAATGACAATAATAAACCGTTGATAAACCTCAACGGGTGTGTATGTAGTCCTCGTAGTTGGTCTCGCCATCATGAGATTGCCAATCAGATTGAATATGCGGCCGTCTACCTGGGAAAACATGGGCCTTACAAGGACAAAGACGAACATGATATCAAGTTTCAAATTGTTGAATACTCTGCGCCACAACTTCCCCATCACAAGCTTCAGCGGAAGAAAAAATAAAAAGGAACAGTGCATTCATTTTTCCAATTTGGGGTGGCGGGGTTGAACAGGGAGAGTTGGAATTTGCAGAATTCGAAGGTTAAACAATTGGGTTTCTGAATTTGCAGAATTCAGAAGTTAAAAAATTGCCTTTCATAATTGGCTTCCATAACATCTCATTAACACTTCGTAATACTACAGAAACTTTTTGTGCTATAGATCTTCGATCCCATTATTGCCGCTTTATATTCTTAAATGCAACTGACGATAGTTTGAAGCTGCAGGCATATTCTTGACTACATCTTTATTTATAGATTAATTGATCTTGATATGAGCATGTATATTGATTTTGAACCTGCCCAGATAATATTATTGATTCAACTTATCATGTCTATAGATTCTGAGCATACCCAGATAGCATATTTGATTCAAACCTGGCATGTTTATTGATTCTGTACATACCCATATCATCTTTTTTTATGCAAACGTGGTATGTTTGTTGATTGATTCCGAACATACCAGATTGAAACTTGCCATATATATTGATTCTTTGTGTATTGAATTGATTTTTGGATTGAAATATTGCTTTATGGAAAACCCAATGGGTGCTTTTATCAAATTTTGTTGTTACGTATTAGACTCTGAACCTTACATAATTGTCACTTTGGATTCAGAAGCAATGGAGAATCCATCTGCTGCTCCTTTTAGAGGAATTCTGAGAGACGTTAGAGGAAGGCTGCCCTGTTACAAACAAGACTGGGTCCAAGGACTCAATACAGGAATCAGGTCAAATTATGAGTTTTTTCGATTTAGCTTTTTCAAACGTTTGTATATGTGATGATCTTGGTGGATCATAAGCCTGCAGGGCTTTTTGCATCGTTGGTATATTACCCATAAAAGAAAGATTAGCCAGGCATCTCAGAACTTTGTTTTCTTCATGTTATAGATCTCAAGTTTTCTCTGTAATATTGAGTGTTTTGGCTTCTGTATTCATTTTCATTCATGGCAGAATTTTGGCGCCAACCACCTACATCTTCTTTGCTTCGGCTCTTCCTGTTATAGCATTTGGGGAACAGCTTGATAGAGCCACGGGTAATTTTTAGTTTTCTTTATTGGCTTCAGTGTCAATGTTAAATCTAATTTCTTTTCTGATAAATATATCTAAACGTTCTGCTACGCCTATGGTATTGTTAGATGGGACCTTAACTGCTATTCAAACACTGGTCTCTACTGCTATTTGTGGAATCCTACACGCTATTTTTGGTGGACAGCCCCTGCTAATTCTTGGAGTCGCAGAACCCACTGTCCTCATGTATACATACATGTATAATTTTGCAAAAGGCAGAGATGATTTGGGACATAAGCTGTTTCTTGCATGGGCAGGATGGTAAGCACGAATACTTACAATAACAAAAAGACCAATATCTGCATAGCTTTTTTGCTTTTTCAATCAGATTCAAAGATTAAGATATGGAAAAGCATAATATTTATTTGACTGTTTGCTTGGAGGAGCTTTTGGTATTGTGTTTCATGTATTTTGTATTTTCAGAGATACATATCTTGTATTTGTATTCCCATTTTCTGCAAGGTATAGAGCTATATAGAGATGTATAAATGGTATGTTCTCTGTTTTTATCGCATCCGGGGGATCCAGTTTGGGACTTCAACAAAAGTGATGGAAGATTGGTGTGCAGGGCTTGTGTGTGGACGGCGTTGCTTCTATGCCTTCTAGCTATTTTCGGTGCCGGTTCAATCGTCAATAGGTTTACAAGAGTGGCTGGAGAGCTCTTTGGCATCTTGATTGCTGTCTTGTTCACGAAGGAGGCTATCAAGGCATGTGCACTTACCATCCCTGTACCTGTGTGCCAAGTTTTCACTATTTTGCTGAAATTCCATATTAAAAGAATCCCGTTGAAATTGTGTTTTCAGGGTTTGGTAGACGAATTTCGTATACCTGAGAATGAGAACCCCGATGTCGATCAGTTCAAATTTCCATGGCGTTTTGCAAATGGGTTGTTTGGGATTGTTTTATCTTTTGGTCTACTGCTCACAGCCTTAAAAACTTAAAAAGCAGATTGGCTCGATCATGGCGATATGGCACAGGTAGAGTTTCTTTCTTTCTTACTGGCAATTAGAATCTATGATAATGATATAATTTCTGGTTTATATTATTCTAATGCATAACTTTGTCAACAGGTTGGTTGAGAAGTTTCTGTGCAGACTACGGAGTACCCCTGATGATTGTGGTGTGGACAGCAATCTCATACAGTGCATATGATAGTGTACCCGCTGGAATTCCTAGAAGGCTTTCTAGTCCTAATCCCTGGGCTCCTAGTGCTTCATCCAATTGGGCAGTAATTAAGGTGGTTGGAAGCCCCTTTATTCTTAGGATAATTGTGTACCTTCTTGTTTTTTTATTTATATAACCAAGTATTCAATTATGATCTCTTTAAGTGTTGACATTAAACTGGCAATTTTGGCAGGATATGCATAAAGTCCCACCGCTCTACATTCTAGGTGCATTTATCCCTGCAATTATGATAACAGGGCTGTATTTTTTCGATCACAGCGTGGCGGCTCAGATGGCTCAACAGAAAGAATTCAATTTGAGAAATCCATCGGCTTACCACTACGACTTACTTTTATTGGGGATTATGGTGTGTGTTCTGGTCTGTCTCTAGATTAAATTTTGTTTTCCAATTGATATTAGCATCTATACGGATGTTAAAATTGATTTTTCTACAATTTGTTATGGGTTCGATCCCCTAATCCAGGTGTTTTTATGTGGATTACTTGGAATTCCTCCGTCTAATGGGCTATTACCGCAATCCCCAATGCATACAAAGAGCCTTGCAACTCTGAAGAGACAGGTTTGTAATGTACTTATTAAGCACTAATAATAGGAAGTCTCCCCCCTTCGATTTACATCGTATAATAGGAAGTCAATCACAATATTTCATTTGTGTCCTGCAAATGTTTCACATTTTGCATCCTTCACATAGTAACGTTTTAAATGGGGTTATTCCACCTTTTTACTCGGTGGATCCAGCTTAGAAAAATAAAAAACTTTAGACACTCCTCACTGATTTATGAATACAAGCTGGTCTTCACCCAGTTTATTGTGTACTGCAGTCCCTTTAAAATCATATGAGATTGTTGCTTACTTATTAGACTGGTCATGAAGACATATTTCTTCCTTTGAACAGTAAATAGAACCTGATCTAGATACTTTGGATGCAGATAGTGCGGAAAGAATTGGTACAGAGTGCTAAGAAATGCATGCAGAAACAGGCTAGTGTGTCAGAGATTTATGACAATATTCAGCAAGCGTTTACAAAAATGGAGATGAATAATATCCATCACCTTCCAAACCCGGTATGTTTAAAAGAGCTTGACATTTTTCCACAATAAAGTTCTTCTAGGGTCTTTATCTAAATAATTTGTTATCCCTATCTTTACTAGTCAGGGATATTTCATTCAGCAAATTAATATTTCCTTCTATTTTAGGGCACCTGTAATTCGGAGGAATCGTTCCAAATAAGTCTATTATATTAAAAAGAGAGTTTTCGAAGAATGGTGCATTTTAAATACAAATATGTTGCTTTTAATATGTATGGATATGCAATTCTTGATACTCAATTACATGTATCTCTCAATTCTCCTCTTTTCAGTCAATCTTATTTCTTCAGCAATTAGCAATTTCCTCTTCAGACAACCTGGTATTGGTTTCATATAGGCAGGGATAGTCCTTGACCTTAAGGCTTACATCACCCTTGTACCTTTCCATATTAATTGGAATGGAGGTACTGAAGAGTTGATGCCAATTGAAATGGAGTCTTATATGTTGTTTGATTGGCGTTACAGTCACTGAAGCCGCTGAATGAGTTGGAACAATTCAAGTCTATAGACTTGAGGAGCTTGGACACCGATATGAATGGAAATGCTTTCGACCCTGAAAAACATGTTGATGGTTTGCTTCCAGTCAGAGTTAAAGAGCAGAGGCTGAGCAATTTAGTCCAATCCTTGCTTGTTGGTATCTGTGTGGCTGTGATGCCTGTTATCAAAAAGGTCCCTACATCTGTATTATGGGGCTACTTTGCTTACATGGCAATAGAGAGTTTACCAGGGAATCAGTTCTGGGAGAGGTTTCTTTTTTTCTTTATTACACGATCAAGGAGATATAAGTGAGTCCCTAACTTCTCTCTGAGGTCTTGTGAATAATCTAAAGATTGAGTATTGGATAATCTTCTTCTTGGAAGGTTAACTAAATTCTGATGAGGGCCTGAAACTTTCTAAATGGCAATTATATCTGCAGGGTTTTTGAAGATGTGCATGCATCATTTGTTGAAACCGTACCGTTCAAGACCATTGCAAAATTTACACTGTTTCAGCTTCTTTACCTACTGGTATGCTTTGGCATAACATGGATACCTATAGCAGGAATACTTTTCCCTGCCCCATTCTTTTTGTTAATACCCATCAGACAGCGTATTCTTCCAAAGCTATTTGAACCTGAGCATCTAAGTGAACTAGATGCAGCTGAGTATGAGGAGAGTGAAGCCCTTCCTCATCACCCACGTAGCTCCATATTGGTGGTATGTACCTTATGAAGCATATTTCCGAGAGCAATGCATCAGAATACTAGACTACTTGGGTTTTTTATTTATCTTGGTGGATATTTTCTGTGGATAGTTTTAGGATTTTCAATGCTTATGTCTTGACATTCCCCTTCTGTAAATACAGGAGCCTGAGGCAAATGTGATAGACAGAATGGAAGAGATTGAGGAAGATGTTGATGATGCTGAAATTTTGGATGAAATAACTACTAGAAGTCGTGGCGAATTGAAGCACCGTCCTGTAAAATTCATACTTACTATTGAACATCTTTGGAAAAAGTCTGTTTTTTGTTTTATTTTGATAAAAGACGCAATGTCATTCTTTTGGAAATTGTCTTAATAAGTATTTCTCATAACATTGCATAGGCTGAAGGGAAACTTTCCAATTTGAACATTTTGGGACAGGAAATTTGAGTTTCAAAATTTCAAGAAAGGGCATTTTTTTCCAGTGTAAATAGATCTCTGATGTAATTCCACTCCTAAGAATGGTCACTTTCATAAATCTCTGATTTAACCTCACTCATAAGAATGGACACTTCTCAGGTAAACAGAACTATGTGATAGATGGGATGAATTTGGCTGATGAATTGCTCATATATGTCTTCTTATTGCAGGTTCACATTGAGGATCGGAATCAAGTGGTCTAGGTCTGAAGAGAAATTTTATTTTTACGTGTAAGGGCAACACCATTGAAGGGCCTTTTCAAGTTATACTAGTGAATACACACTGCATATGTAGAATTGTTGCGCTTGGATAGTGTTGCTGACATAAGCACATTCTTGCACTCAGATATTCTGACATAAAGCAAGGTGAAACAATATATGTCATTAGATTTTTCAAATTCTTCTCTCATAGAAGGATCAGGAAACCCAGGATGAGGAGCTCAAATTGCTAAACCCAGTTATGTACAGGCATGAAATGATAGGACAAGGTTGGTCTCTGGTCAATACATCGACTGCCAAAGTCTGTGTTAGGAAATATTGAAATGATGGATTCGTGACAAACGAGGGTGAACGATATATGAGCTTTTTGACTTTGAATTGTGCATGAATTACTTTAGCTAGTTTTTATAATAAGGATGGAATATCACATATCAATATCAGATGTTGTTTAATAATTTATTAGTACAATTATATTAATAAATTTAATAAATGTTGTTCGAATAGCTTTATATTAAACACATATATCAATTATCAATAATATTGATATAAATATAAAAAACCATATTTATAATAATTAATATTATATTATTACTACTATAATAATAATAATAATCATTTAATAAATAATAATGAAGTAATTATGAAATAAACATTTAATAAAAATCAAACAACAATTTAAATGTGCTTGATAGGAAATTTAACTTTAAACACTCAACTAGAAAACAGTTATTAAACGCTAGCCACTTCCAAAACACACCGAGACCAATGACAAAAGCTGAATCAATTCAAATCAACAAGGTAATGATCATGAACATTCACGCTTTCCAACCAATCTCTTCTCACATTGTCTTGCATTTTTGCATAACGTTGAAAAGAAAAAATTAGTAAAATCTACAAACCATCTATTGATATAGCAGTGAAATCTACAAACCATCTCTTGATATAGCTGTAAATGCCAGAGGAATAATATTAAACCCATGGGATAAATATTATAAATCTAAGGTATACAAATCTTAAGATAAATAATATAAACCCTAAAATAAACATGCTTGACAATAATTTACCATCATTGATTTTCATACTGAGACGATGTTTGTCACAATGTGATGTTGGACCATGGTTGACCATGGTTGATTTTCATATTGAGACAATCTTTGACACATTGTGATATTGGATCATTATTGACCATGGATGAACATGATTGTAAATCCAAGTGATTTACATTAAACCCTAGGATTAATATTATAAACCCTATGAATAATATTATACCCTAGGAATATGAAACAAATAAACCTAAGGGATTGATATTATAAACCGAAGGGAATAATAAACCCAAGGGAATAATATTACAAAGGCAAGGTATATTAACCCTAAAGGGATCGATATTATAAACCCAAGGGAATAATTAACCCAAGGGATTAAAAACTCAACAGATTTATAATATAAACCTGAGGGAATAATATTAAACCCAAGAGATTAATATTATAACCTAACGTATATAAACCCTAAGGGATAAATATTATAAACCCAAGGGATAAATATTATAAACTCAAGGAATATAAACCCTAAGATAAATATTTGTCACAATGCAACATTGGAATATGGTTGACCATGATTGATTTTCATATTGAGACAATGTTTGTCACAATGTGATGTTGAACAATGGCTGACCATCATTAACCATGGTTGATCTCCATATTGAGAAAATATTTGTCACAATGCGACGTTGGACCATGGTTAACCATGGATGACCATTGTTGTGACAATGTGACATTAGACCAAGAGACAGTCTTTGTCACAATGTGATCATGGTTGACCATGATTGAACCCAAAGGTATTGTAAACCCAAGGGAATAATATTAAACCCAAGAGATTAATATTATAAATGCAAGGTATATAAACCATAAAGGGATTGATATTTAAACCCAAGAGATTAATATTATAAACACAAGGTATATAAACCCTAAGATCAATATTATAAACCCAAGGGAATAATAAACTCAAGGGATTATAAACCCAAGAGAATGATATTAAACCCAAGGGATAAATATTATAAACCCAAGGAATATAAACCCTAACATAACTATATGTCACAATGCGGCATTGGAGTATGATTGACCATGATTGATTTTCATCTTGAGACAAATAAAGCCTAAAATAAAAATGGTTAATCATGATTTACCATCATTGATTTTCATACTGAGACGATGTTTGTCACAATCTGATGTTGGACCATGGTTGATCATGGTTAATTTTCATATTGAGACAATTTTGGTACATTGGACCACCATTGACCATGATTGTAAACCAAAATATTTATATTAAACCCTAGGATTAATATTATAAACCCGATGAATAATATTAACCTTAGGAATATGACCCAAATAAACCCAAGGGATTGATATTATAAACTGAAGGGAGTAATAAACCCAAGGGATTAATTCTAAAACCCAAAGGTATTATAAACACAAGTGAATAATATTAAACCCAAGGGATATATATTATAAATGCAAGGTATATAAACCCTAAAGGGAATGATATTATAAACCCAAGGGAATAATAAACCCGAGAGATTAATACTAAAAAACTAAGGGATTCAAATCCCAATGGATTGATAATATAAACACAACGAAATAATATCAAACCCGAGAGATTAATACTATAAACTGAAGGTATATAAACCCTAAGCTAAATATTATAAACTCAAGGGATTATAAACACAAGCGAATAATATTAAACCCAAGGGATAAATATTATAAACCCAAGGAATATAAACCCTGGGATAAATACTATAAACCCTAAGATAAATATTTGTCACAACAAGATGTTGGAATATGGTTGACCATGATTTATTTTCATATTGAGACAACGCTTGTCACAATGTGACGTTGGCCAATGACTTACCATCGTTGACCATGGTCGATATCCATATTGAGACAATCTTTGTCACAATGCGATGTTGGACCATGGTTGACCATGGATGACCATGGTTGTGACAATGTGATGTTGGACCAAGAAATAGTCTTTGTTACAATGTGGCCATGATTGACCATGATTGAAACCAAAGGTATTATAAACCCAAGAGAATAATATTAAACCCAAGGGATTAATATTATAAATCCAAGATACATAAATCGTAAAGGGATCGATATTAAAAACCCAACAGATTGATAATATAAACCCAAGGGAATAATATTAAACCCAAGGGATTATTATTATTATTATCCAATTTTAAGGGCACGGCCAAGCCAGACACCAAATTGGTGTATGACAACCCCTTGTTTGTGGGACAAGGGACCCACCTCCATGCAACGATTTGACTACTAAGCATATAAAGGCATACATACTCTACCCCCCTATGATTTTGAACCTGTGACCTCTTAGGAGGAAACACATGCTCGTAACCATTATAAATTCAAGGTATATAAACCCAAAGATAAATATTATAAATCCAATTGATCCGTATTGGATCCTCAAACAATTCCATGATTGGTAAGAATGAACGACAAACTTCAAGAAATCTTATAACTATCAGAAATAACCTCTAAATAATGGCAATTTGCAGCCAACATGGAGCAACGAGGACCTTCGGTTAAAGCACGCTAACCATTGGCCCATGGAGACTACACATGGCACAAAAATGGCAATTGGGAAGCTCAGATCTGGAAACGGACAGAACCCCTCGAGAAAGAAAAGCCCCGAGCGCTCGGTCACAAGGGAAACCTAAAAACCGTGGGAAAGCGCTAAAATCGGTAGAATATCGAAGGTATTTCAAGCGGTAAGTGGGTTTGGCCAAGGACCCAACGATTCCATACACTGAGTGACATGTGTCCGGCGGGGAGAGAGAGAAACTGCTTACATCGCGGACTAACAGTCGAGCAACTCAACTGCGCGATATAAGTGAAGATCGTAGGATCTAGGGGCTCCAGATCAACGACAGAGGTTCAACCCGATGGATGACTAGACCTGGGGAAGAAATAAACTGCGGTGCATAAGATTTGAAGTTCGATTTGACCAATGAATCGACAGAAGGTGAATTTTGAGAATATTCCAATTGATAGCTAAGTGTTCATAATCCATCAAATTAAAAGAAAGTTTATATATTTAGATTACATAATACCTTAAGTCATCTTGACAAAACAAATGGGATCAATTATTGAAAAAAAAAATGATGGAGCTCAATTCTAAAATGAGGAAGAAAGGTTTTCCTATAATGGTATTTAAGTTACAGATCACAGAGTAATTACATTAAAAGGAAGTATCCAAGGAACATAAGTTAATGTCGCTATCAGACCAAGCAATGATAAAAATTATATCAACATCAACTTGGCAAATCAACTATTAATTCCAAATCCAAGCATTGGTGTAAAGAAAAATATCTTTGACCAAAAAGAGTATAAAACTAGTGATCAACAAGTGACAATAGGTCATTATGAGTACATGTTTCGATTTCATGTTGTAAGGACAGATAAAATACATACATCATACTCGATCAACCTTGGTTTAAGGATTTGGGTACATTCATGTTAAACATAGAGAAGCAAATGTTGATGTTTCCTTCTAAAGGGAATATGGTCACATTTCGAGACATAACAAGTAAATCAAAATCAATAAAATCTTCATTAGAAGACCTTAAGGATATCTGAGACTTGATGTTTCAAGATAACGAAAAACTATATCAAAGAAGCAAAAAGATCTTGAAGAAGTCATCTACAGCAAAGACAAAGAAATTTTGTGCCTTAGAGATCATCAAGAAAAACTACTCAAACAATTCAAGAAAGCTAAAGCATCAAAGAAGGAACTCAAAGAGCGTTTATTAGAACAAGAAGAAGAAAAATTACATTTAAAGAGCCTTAACCAAACATTAGTAGAACAAATCAAGTGTGTAAAAGATGAGAAGCGTGAAGGAGAAAATAATGTTGACTCAGAGAATGAGGAATTCTTACGTCTCAAAAATCATAATAAAAAATTGCTCAAACAAATTAAAAAACTTAAGGATGAAAATAAATCATTGAAAAATAGGTTCAAAGAACTTGTCATAAAGGAAGCATCAAAATCTCCAGATGTAGTAGTCCAAACTGAAGAAACAAACATCAGTACCACTAATCCCGCAGTTCAGGCAAATCCAAACCCTATTGAAACAAAAACATACTCAGAGGTTGTCGTTCAAACAAAGGACACCCAAAATAAGGATTCAATAGTTAAGTCAATAATAACAATCCGTTATGGAAATCAGGAAACTACCATAAAAATGTTTAAGGAAATTCAAACAAGAAAATTTCCTTATCTACATCCGAATCACAAAAGCAGACGCCTTAATAAAGCTACAAATCTATATCACGCAGAACATAAAAAAAAAAAACTTATGTTCCAAAGAATACTGAAGTGTGCTCAATCTAGTCATATGATAGCTATTCACCACACATCTCCAAGGATCAGAAGATTCCCCAGAATATTAATCTAGGATGGTCTCATCCATTTTCAGTATGACAATTTTGTCTATCGTTTGGAACATCATATCGTCTTGTATCAACAAATATGAAATCTCAGAAATAAGAAGATATGTTGATCAATAGAAGAGAACCGATCCTTCACTAGTAAACTTTGAGGACAAAGCTTTTTGAAGGGAAAGGAAATATAACAAACTAAATTTATATAAAAATAAACACAAATAATGTAAAAGACAACAAATAATATTAATGATTAATTAGTTAGCAATTAATGAAAAGGTATGTCCCCAAGGACATAACTGTTAGTGAATGGTTACTTTCCTAGCTATATATACAGGACCCTCATTCTCATTTGTATCATCTTACTCATACATTATCTCAATGGAGATCTTTATATTCCAAGTCTTCTGGAGTATTTAACTTCAAGAATGATTTTTGTTTGCTTCAATTAATCATGGAGGAACTTATTAATATAAACAATGTACTTTATAAGTAAAATATTCAATGCCATATTAAGTAAAATATTTCAATGTCAACTAATATGTACAATGAAAAGAAATAAATTTTCATGGTTAAAACATTTTTAAGCATTTCAAGTAATGTTATTATTTTCTATTTGGGCTATATTTTTTTGTCAATTTTATCTTTGAGATGCAAACATTTTTTTTTCAAATTTTGCATTCTAAAAAAATTTACAAAGGAAGAAATTATATCACTCTAAACACTTCTTAGATTTGTGATTAAAATAGATCAATACCCATCTTTAAAGAAAAAAAAACTAATAAGATCATCTTGCAATTTGAAAATCTGTTATTGAATAATTGCTAATTAATTTTAGAGTACAAATTCATTCATGCTACTTTACCTAATTCTACACTAATCCTACACTGAAAACCTAGGGCAGACCAAATTCATAGTTGAGCCTCTTTTATACATTTGTATTTGAAAAGTAAAGCAATCTTTGATAGGACACTCTTTCAAATCATTAACATCTAAACCACACTCAGTTAATAAATTTATAGTGGACACATAATTGATCTCGTGGAGATTCGTGGCATAAGTTGGTCAAATCTTGTACTCCTCATTTGTGCGGTGACACATATTCCTCTGAAGATTCAAGGTCCCGTAAGTCAACCTCATGATCCAATATCAAATTCTCAAACTTCTCATAGAGGTTGTCCACGTTAAATTTGCCACTATCAGACACCTGTGGCAGCGTACCAATATATGTATGTTCAGATACTGGTAAAGCAGACAGGGAAGTAAATTTTTGCCACGATTATAGGAAAATACCTTGTTATATATGGTACGAAAAACTTTGTTATTAATTGAAGAAGATGTAGAATTCACAACTTGTAGCCCACATTCTTCTAGCATGAACAGAAGATTGGAGTATACAATATGATCTTCGAACACGTTGAGGGACATCTCAATGCCATAATGGATGGAATTTATTTGCACCATAGGGAAGACATGGGAAAATACCTTGTTGTATATTTTCTTATATATAAATGAATGTTATAAATAATAATGAGGAACTTATCATGAAATAAATTATTAGAATTGGAATAATCTCAAATCTCTAGGAAATTGGTGGGTGGGGAGCCACATGGCATGAATCTATTTTTTTTTTAATTTATTAAAAGTAATGGACCATTTTGCTAAACAAAATTTGCTTCTATTTAAATGAATGTTGTAAATAATAATGAGGAACTTATTAGAATTGGAATAATCCCAAATCCCTAGGTGGGTGGGGAGCCATGTGGCACGAATCTAGTTTTTTAAATTTATTAAAAGTAATGGACCATTTTGATAAATATAATTTGCTTATATATAAATGAATGTTATAATTAATATTGAGGAATTGATTAGAATTGGAATAATCTCAAATCCCAAGGAAATTGGTGGGTGGGGAGCCAAGTGGCACGAATATAATTTTTTTAATTTAGTAAAAGTAATGGACCATTTTGCTAGATAAAATTTCTTATAGAAAGAAAGAAAGAAAGAAATAAAATTATTTTAACATCCACGAGGCTAAAGATACCCTATGGGATAGATTTCATTTTCATCTACTTGATGTATTCAACCCTTTTTTGTGAAGCCTCACAATAAATTCTCTCAGCTTCTCAAAACCCCTCGTTAAATAGATTATCCCAAGAGCTAGCTACTAGCATATCTGCATAACTTTCCCTGTTGTCTTTGAAGGCCTCACATTCTAAAATGAAATTCTTTTTTGTTTCCACTTTTCCTGAAGAACAAAAAATGCATACTCTTTCCTCCCACACTTCTTTCGGCCTTTTCCACTGCCTTGTTTCACACCGGGGTTGATGAGAATTAGTCCTTAACTGAGGAATAAGAATTTTGTCTCTCCAAGAGATATTGGCCTCTATGTATGCTTTTGGTTGATAACTATGAGTGGGATTAAACACATCAATATAGTACTTTTTCTTTCTTCCTATCTCCTTATCCCAAGTACACTTGTGGAACTTATCCATAACAAAAGATTTTATCTCTTTGTTGTTTATGGGACACGTGTTCAAGAAAATACCCCATTTACTAAACCATTTGTTGTTTTACTGCATCCAAGTCTTTTTTCTGTTGCACAACTTGTCATTAAAGATAACCTTAGGCCATCTACCCTCTTCCATTTGCTCATTTTTTTTAAATACCTTATGATAGCATAAGGAATTGCACTTTTAATCTTGAATTTGTTTGTAATCAAACGCTTATGAATTTTCTCAATTTGTTTCTACTGCATGTTAGATATACTACTGGCCCATAGTTCACAACCATAGAGAATCACTGGAATCACTAGAAGCGCAAAAAGAGTTTGAGTGGTTTTCTAGTCCCATAACTCTGCCTCTCTACACCTATTTTGAAAAACATAAAATGATTTCCAACCCCCCAAAGTTCTTTTCTTTCTACAACCATCCCAGCTTCGATTTTTGTTGAAGTCAATTTGGAGGTATTTGTAATCCAAAACTTCTTCCAGAATGTTTCTTTCAAAGTAGAACTTATGTTGGTTATGTTTTCTTTTTTTAGAGAAAACCACTACTTTCGTTTTGATGATATTGACTTGCATCCCCATAGTTCTACAAAAATGATCAAGGGATAGTAAGTGCTAGAGCAGACCAAAAGCTGATTTAGAAATTAGAATAAGGTCATCTGCCTACAAAAGAAGCCTTATAGCAAACTTCCCCAAATAGTTACCATCACCTCCTTGCAAATTTAACCAATCCTCAAGCTTTTCGATATGTAAACCAAAAAGGGTAGGAGATAGTGGGCGACCTTTCTTGACCTCGATATTGCTTCTAAGGCTTTCATAAATGCCTACTGGAGTTCTAATTTTGACTTTCACCTCTTCATACAACCTATGCACAACCTCTCTCAAATGTTTAGGAACCTCAAGTTCCTTCATTCTGTGCCAAAGCATATCCCTAGCCACTGGGTGAAATGCTTTTCTGAAATCAATAAAGCAACAAAAGACTTCTTCCTTTTTCTCCCAAAATTTTTCAATGATGTACCTTATAGTTATACAATGATCAACTGTGGAATATTTAGGCCTAAAAATTTCTTTCCCTTTAGGACACTTATCTCTTTTGATGCAGCAGCATCCAGCTCACAGTGACGAGGCAGAAAGACTCCAACCAGGTTCACGAGCGGGACACCGAATTGTCAGATTCTGTTGGAAATAATTTTTCTTTTTTATTTTATTTTACAAATCAGAAACAGTTAAATGATTTACTTTCCAGTTAAGTTTATTGATTAGTTTCATTGTCAATCGAAGGGTAGTTTCTGTAATTAGGGAGAATAATTATTAATTGCTTTTACAAGTCTTAACATATTTGAGCAGTTACAGTTACAAGTAGAAACAGAAACATGTAACTGATTTTGTAACAAAAAAAGACAAACTGCAAGCCCTAACTGCACACAGGGGCTATAAAAGCAAAGCATCCATGTAAAGAAAGGGTCTTTTTTTTCAATAGAGAACAAGTTGAGCAATAGAGGAATAAAATCATCAAAGCATTCAAAAGTATCTGAAGAATACTGTCCATCTATTAAATTGTAAAATTGATCTCTCACACATAATCACGGAAATTCTATATTTCTGTAAAATTAGATGTACCATTATGATTTCTGCACGAATATGACTTGTAACCAAAACTGTTGCCAAACAAGCACACAGAAGCATCGTTGAAGAGTCATTATTACAAAATCGAGACCAGCACGCTAGCAACTAATTCCAATACAATAACCAACGCCAGCAACAAAGTACAACGATAAACGAAGGCTACAGGTACCTAACAAACCATTTTCCTTTTCCTTTCAAAAGAACAGTTATATTTACATTACTCAGAAATACTACAACATAGTCGAAAGTCAAAGAGTGAAATTCCCTTAAGGGTTACAAAAACGATTACAACCAAAGTCAAAGTAAAGTTCGCTCAGCCGTTGCAAATAGATAGCAGAAAGACGAAACCCTCGTTAGGGTTTAGTTACAGACAACAGGGAAAACAAAACCCTCGTTAGGGTTTGATTGCAGATACAAAACCAGTCGTTGAAGCCACATAACAACAGAGAACGCATCCCAGACAAACGACGACAAGCTTATAAACCAACAGGCTCAAACAGTAAAGAACAAACGACTCATAAACATAATGGAGACCTCGAGATAGGCTAGTTAAACAGGTTCCAGGCCTACCAACATTCACGCCAACAAATATCTCTGGAGACAGGAACGTGCACCCTCCAGGCCACTGTAACAGACCTGCAACCAAACAACAAAAACGAGTCAGGGTTCAATATAGCAAGAGGAGCGAAACCCTTGAACAGAGAAGCGAAACCAGCATAACAGAACAGAGAGACAAGCGGGAAAGGAACCTCACCTGGAGATTGCGTGAGGAGCGACCCAAAAACCGAACCAGAGGACGCCATAACAAACTGAAGACCAGAGGAGCGGATGGGTTTAGACCCAGAACGAAAAGGGCGTAAAAACTGAAGCATAGAACAAATTATTACCTGTAGCAGAGGTTGGACAGATGTCGCCATAGTTCCTGTCGAACAACAGAGCATTCCCAGTATTCAAATCGAAGAATCGTTGCCAAAAATATACGAGAGCCAAAAAACAGAATGGTAACAGTATACACAGAAATGGAGTAGAACCAGTCGAGCACCAGTATTAAACCATTAATAGTCACAACAAAGTATAACCAGAATCAGAGCTTGAATACACCCATTCCAAACAGAGAAACCAAGCGAGCAGGCGACTTACCGAAGTTTAACGAGAAAAGCCAAAGCCGAACACAGTCGAGGTATAGAGGAGAACAGGCAGGCGAACGCATAAAGGAAACCTCTATCCGCAACCAGAACCAGCGCACAGCTAACCCACAACCATGAAGTGGTGACTCAGAACCAGCGGAAGCCAACTACAACGCATTCGAAACAAAATCATAGTGCAGAGCTCTAAACCCTCAGACTGACAGCGAAAATGACCAGAATGATCGAGAAACCGAGTTAGGGTTAGGGAAATACGACTACCAAAGCGGAAGGACTGTGCATTTACGCCGGTCATTAAATGTTCAGCTACCAACCAAATTGCGCGGGAAAAAGAACAACACCAAACATAACCACGTAAGCGCCCAAGTGGCATACCTAAAGTGTAAAGTGTAATGATAGAGAGGGCTGGGTCCCATCAGAGTGGTATCAGAGCAGTTGAGTTGAAGAGATTTGGGAGAAATGGATATAGGTAGACGAGGACGAGGCAGAGGAGCCCGTAGGATGGAAGATGAGGCGTTGAGGGAAGAACTCAGAATTCTTACTGCTCGATTAGAAGCAGTGGAGGCAGGGAGAAGGAGAGATCCGGAGTTAGGTGATGTGAGTGACGAAGAAGTAGGAGCACCGACAGGAGAGGATGACGGTGACACGCCGGAAGTGAGATTGTTGAAGTCTGTATTATTGTCAAATAGTAAACCAAAACCAGAATTACCGACTTATGATGGTAGTTTATCGATTGATGTAATATTAGATTGGATTAGCAAGATGGACAAGTACTTTGAATGCGAAGAAATTAGTGAAGACCGTAGAGTCAAGTTTGCAGCAACAAAGCTGAAAGGACACGCAACCCTGTGGTGGGACAGTGTCCAGAATGAGAGGAAGAGGTTAAACAAGCCTCCGATAAAGACCTGGGCAAGGATGGTAGCTAAATTGAAGGGCAGATTCCTGCCAAGAGATTACCAGATTGCTTTACATAGGCAAGTTCAGAATTTGAGACAAAGAGGTCTGACAGTGAAGGAATATACGGAGGAATTTTACTGAGTAAACTTACGAGCAGGATATACACAGGATACACCAGAGAGGACAGCCAGATATGTGAATGGGCTGAGGATGGAAATTTTAGACGAAATAAGTATTTTATCTCCCAACAATACGGAGGAGGCATATCAGAGTGTAGTTAAAGCAAAAGAAAAGCTTAACCGAAGACAGAATACCCGGAGAGGACGTGGGTCTAACAGGGGAAGAGGCCAGTCCTATGGTAGGGGCCGAACTGCCAGCAACAGCGAGGAAGCCAGCAGTTCGAAGACTTCGGGGACAGCAGAGAAAGGAGATGGAACGAGGGGTGGCAGATCATTTCAGCGTGGTAGAGGAACTGGTCGTGGAAGGGGAACTGGATACCAGTGTTATAGATGCCACAAGTGGGGGCACCGCTCTTTTGAGTGCCCAGAGACAGATTCTACTGGACAAAGAGGCGCATATATGGCACAGCCAGAAGAAGCAGCAGCACCTCCTTAAGAGGCAGAAAATGCCCCAGAAACAGGAGAAGCTCTAGTGCTGCATAAGGTGTTGGTGAAGCCAGTTGCTGAGAGCATTGAGCAGACGCAACAGAAAGCTCTATTCAAAACAGTTTGTAAGGCGCAAGGTAAGTGCTGTAAAATGATAATTGATAGCGGAAGTACTGACAATTTAGTGTCAGTCGAGATGGTTGAGAAGTTGGGGCTGAAACGTCTGAAACACCCCTCTCCATATCGAGTTTCATGGTTACAGAAAGGACACCAGTTGCTGGTGGATGAACAGAGTGAAGTGGAATTCCAGATAGGGCGTTATAAAGACAAGATTGTTTGCGACATTATGCCAATGGACATGTGCCACATTTTGTTGGGCAGACCCTGGCAATATGACAGAAAAGTGATACATGATGGAGTATTGAATTGTTATAAGTTTGAAAAAGACGGGGTCAAACATACCCTTGTACCTATCAAAGAGGAAAAAGAGGCAGTTGAAGGAAATGAACCAAAGGCATTACTTATGAACGGAAAACAATTTTTGAAACAAGTTGAAAACAGTGAGATGAATTTTGCTGTAGTAAGAAGAACCAAGACAGTTTTGTTACACACAGAAATCACAGATTTGCCGGTAGAAATACAACAGATGTTAGAAGAGTTTACAGATATAGTGGTAGACGACTTGCCGGATAAGCTACCTCCCAAGCGGAGCATTAGCCACCATATTGATTTCATACCAGGAGCCAGCTTACCGAATAAGGCAACTTACAGAATGAGCCCCAAGGATAATGAAGAAATTAGGAAACAGGTGCAGGAGCTATTGGATAAAGGATTAATCAGAGAAAGTTTGAGCCCATGTGCTGTACCAACAGTTCTCGCCCCTAAAAAGGGAGGAGAATGGCGGATGTGCATTGATTCCAGAGCCATCAACAAAATCACCATATGGTACAGATTTCCGTTACCGCGTATGGATGATATGATGGATTGTTTGAGTGGGGCAGCTTACTTTTCTAAGATAGATTTGAAAAGCGGATATCACCAGATCCAGATACGTGAAGGAGATGAATGGAAGACAACTTTTAAAACAAATGAGGGCTTATATGAATGGCTGGTCATGCCGTTCGGGTTAAGCAATGCGCCCAGCACCTTCATGAGACTCATGAATGAGATGCTAAAGGAATATATAGGAAAATTTGTAATTGTTTATTTGGATGACATACTGATTTTCAGTAAGACACGAGAAGAACACCTCCGGCATGTACGTAAAGTTCTTGAGAAGCTACAGCAGAATAAATTATTGATCAATCTGAAGAAGTGTACGTTTTTGCAGAGAGAACTGATTTATCTGGGGTTTGTGATAGCAGAGAATGAATTAAAAATGGATCCAGAGAAAGTGACAGCAATCGTGAATTGGCAGTCACCGAAGAATTTGTTCGAGGTAAGAAGTTTTCACGGATTGGAAAGTTTTTACAGAAAGTTTATTAGAGATTTTAGCAGAATCTGTGCTCCTATGTTGGAGACCATCAAAAAGGCCATCCAACCTTTTCGATGGACAGAAGCGGAAGAAAAGAGCTTTCAGCTACTGAAGAGGAAAATAACGGAAAGACCGATTCTTAGGCTACCAGACTTTCAAAAACTATTTCAGGTACGTTGTGATGCAAGTGGAACAACAATTGGGGCTGTGCTCAGTCAGGAGGACAGACCCGTGGTGTTTTTCAGTGAAAAACTGAATGAGAGTAGGCAGAAGTACTCCTCATACGATAAGGAATTTTACGCAGTGGTACAGGCACTGAGACACCGGAGGCATTACTTGCTGGGAAACGAGTTCGTGCTGTTCTCAGATAATTCTGCATTACAGTATGTAATGCAGCAGCATAAACTTAATCATAAACACGCCAAATGGGTGGAGTACTTACAGAGCTTTAATTTTGTACTGAATCACATCAGTGGGCAAGCGAACAAGGTAGCCGACGCGTTGAGTAGAAAAGCTTTATTATTGCAGGAAAGCACTGTGTAGGTTTTGGGATTTGAACATTTACGGGATCTTTATAAGACAGACCCAGATTTTAGAGAAGCTTACGAGGCGTGCTAGAATCCTTTAATAAGAGGAAACAGTCCTTGGTTGGACTATAATATACAAGAGAAATTACTTTTCAAGGGAGGACAACTGTGTATCCCCAACTGTTCTATGAGGGAGAATATCATTCGTGAAAAACACAGTGGGGGATTGGCTGGACACTTTGGTATTGACAAGACTCTGGAACAACTTAGTCTTTTTACTTTTGGCCGAGAATGAGACGGGACGTACAACGTTTTGTGACTAAGTGTAAGGTGTGTCAACTAGCGAAAGGACACAGCCAGAACACAGGACTGTACACGCCATTACCTATTCCAGGCAGACCTTGGGATTCTGTGAGTTTAGATTTTGTATTGGGACTGCCGAAAACACAGAAAGGGTATGATTCGGTAATGGTAGTGGTAGATCGTTTCTTGAAAATGGCACATTTTGTACCTTGTCGGAAAACCAGTGATGCTACTTACGTGGCTCACTTGTTTTTTAACGAGATTGTCCGATTACATGGGTTACCAACAACCATCCTATTAGACAGGGATGTAAAGTTCACGGGACATTTTTGGCGTACCTTATGGAAGAAAATGAATACCCAATTAAGCTACAGTTCTGCTTACCATCCGCAGACCGATGGACAAACAGAAGTTTAGGAAATCTGTTACACAGCTTAGTCGGAGAAAATTCTAGAATGTGGGACCGAGTGCTGGCGCAAGCAGAGTTTGCTTACAACGATTCGCTGAATCGCAGCACGGGTCTCAGTCCCTTCCAGATTCTTTATGGTATGCACCCTCGAGGAGTGCATGAGCTTCGGGATCTTGGTTTACAGGAACGACGGAGTGTAGATGGCGAAGATTTTGCAAATGCTATGCGTGATCTACATGAACAGGTCAAAGCAAAGTTACAGGACAGCAGCTTGAAGTATAAGGAACACGCAGATCTGAAGAGGAGAGAAATTCATTTTGAGGTAGGGGATGATGTTCTGGTACACTTACGCAAAGAGCGGTTTCCTAAAGGTACGTATAACAAGTTGAAATACAAGAAAATAGGACCTTGCAAAATCTTGCGGAAGATTTCAGCGAATGCCTACGAAATCCAGCTACCACCTGGAGTAGGCATATCACCTATCTTCAATGTGGCAGATTTGTTTTCGTATTCAGGTGAACTATTGGAAGAAAAGAAGGATGAACCAGGACAATCCACGCGGAACACCCAGGAAGACAGAGACAGTTGGAAGAAACAAATGCCTTATGTCCAACCTCCTGAGATCGAAGGCATCCTCGAAACTCAGGTAGTTAGGCGTACTCGGCGGAAAAATTATTTTCAGTAACTGGTCAAGTGGAAGAACCGTCCAATTGAGGACAGCTCATGGCTTGACGCCAGGCAGATTGAACGAACATGGACAACAGTGGAAGAACTCATGAACATGAGTCATGATCTTTTCTCACCTCGGGAGCCTGATGCAGGAGCATCCAGCTCACAGTGACGAGGCAGAAAGACTCCAACCAGGTTCACGAGCGGGACACCGAATTGTCAGATTCTGTTGGAAATAATTTTTCTTTTTTATTTTATTTTACAAATTAGAAACAGTTAAATGATTTACTTTCCAGTTAAGTTTATTGATTAGTTTCATTGTCAATCGAAGGGTAGTTTCTGTAATTAGGGAGAATAATTATTAATTGCTTTTACAAGTCTTAACATATTTGAGCAGTTACAGTTACAAGTAGAAACAGAAACATGTAACTGATTTTGTAACAAAAAAAGACAAACTGCAAGCCCTAACTGCACACAGGGGCTATAAAAGCAAAGCATCCATGTAAAGAAAGGGTCTTTTTTTTCAATAGAGAACAAGTTGAGCAATAGAGGAATAAAATCATCAAAGCATTCAAAAGTATCTGAAGAATACTGTCCATCTATTAAATTGTAAAATTGATCTCTCGCACATAATCACGGAAATTCTATATTTCTGTAAAATTAGATGTACCATTATGATTTCTGCACGAATATGACTTGTAACCAAAACTGTTGCCAAAAAAGCACACAAAAGCATCGTTGAAGAGTCATTATTACAAAATCGAGACCAGCACACTAGCAACTAATTCCAATACAATAACCAACGCCAGCAACAAAGTACAATGATAAACGCAGGCTACAGGTACCTAACAAACCATTTTCCTTTTCCTTTCAAAAGAATAGTTATATTTACATTACTCAAAAATACTACAACATAGTCGAAAGTCAAAGAGTGAAATTCCCTTAAGGGTTACAAAAACGATTACAACCAAAATCAGAGTAAAGTTCGCTCAGCCATTGCAAACAGATAGCAGAAAGACAAAACCCTCGTTAGGGTTTAGTTACAGACAACAGGGAAAACAAAACCCTCGTTAAGGTTTGATTGCAGATACAAAACCAGTCGTTGAAGCCACATAAAAACAAAGAACGCATCCCAGACAAATGACGACAAGCTTATAAACCAACGGGCTCAAACAGTAAAGAACAAACGACTCATAAACATAATGGAGACCTCGAGACAGGCTAGTTAAACAGGTTCCAGGCCTACCAACATTCACGCCAACAAATATCTCTGGAGACGGGAATGTGCACCCTCCAGGCCACTGTAATAGACCTGCAACCAAACAACAAAAACGAGTCAGGGTTCAATATAGCAAGAGGAGCGAAACCCTTGAACAGAGAAGCGAAAACAGCATAACAGAACAGAGAGACAAGCGGGAAAGGAACCTCACCTGGAGATTGCGTGAGGAGCGACCCAAAAACCGAACCAAAGGACGCCATAACAAACTGAAGACTAGAGGAGCGAATGGGTTTAGACCCAGAACGAAAAGGGCGTAAAAACTGAAGCATAGAACAAATTATTACCTGTAGCAGAGGTTGGACAGACGTCGCCATAGTTCCTGTCGAACAGCAGAGCATTCCCAGTATTCAAATCCAAGAATCGTTGCCAAAAATATACGAGAGCCAAAAACCAGAATGGTAACAGTATACACAGAAATGGAGTAGAACCAGTCGAGCACCAGTGTTAAACCATTAATAGTCACAGCAAAGTATAACCAGAATCAGAGCTTGAATACACCCATTCCAAACAGAGAAACCAAGCGAGCAGGCGACTTACCGAAGTTTAACGAGAAAAGCCAGAGCCGAACACAGTCGAGGTATAGAGGAGAACAGGTAGGCAAACGCATAAAGGAAACCTCTATCCGTAACCAGAACCAGCACACAGCTAACCCACAACCATGAAGTGGTGACTCAGAACCAGCGGAAGCCAACTACAACGCATTCGAAACAAAATCATAGTGCAGAGCTCTAAACCCTCAGACCGACAGCGAAAATGACCAGAATGATCGAGAAACTGAGTTAGGGTTAGGGAAATACGACTACCAAAGCGGAAGGACTGTGCATTTATGCCGATCATTAAATGTTCAGCTACCAACCAAATTGCGTGGGAAAAAGAACAACACCAAACATAACCACGTAAGCGCCCAAGTGGCATACCTAAAGTGTAAATTGTAACGACAGAGAGGGCTGGGTCCCATCATCTTTCTTCTGCCCACTTGCTAATTTTACTTTCTAGCATGCTTCCAAATAGCTTTGCAAACAAAGGAATTATCATGATGGTCCTATAATTGGAGGGATTATTGACGTCACCGCTCTTGAAAAGAGGTACTCCCAGACTAGTTGTCCAATCTGTGGGGAGCCCTTGTTGTATGATGTTGTTGAAATTTTTTATAATGTGAGGTGCAAAAATATTTGAGCCCCAATTTAGATATTCTACTTGGAGTTCAGCTAAGTCATTTGCTTCTCCGACACCAAACTTCTTAATACCCATCTCTACCTCTTGCATCGTGAAGAGTTTAGTATTAGTGTTGACCAAGGGGGGAGGGTCAACCTTGAGATCCTACTCATAGAGTTTTCTTGCATAGTCAAACCATTTAGAAGTTGTAATACTATTTCCAGTTTGCATATTTCTTGGTTGGAGCTCCTTTCAAAATAATTTGGGATTATTTTTCCCAAGGAAGATTAGTTCTTCCCTCCTTGAAACGATGAAATCAACCTTTTTCTTTCTTAATAACTTCTTGGAAGCTTTGAGCTTTATGTTATCCTTGTTTGACTCTTTCCACATTCTCCTTCCCTTTTTGCGTTCCTTGTCAAACCAAGCATTAACTGAAAAACATTTTGTTTCAGACTTCTTAAGTTTTTCTCTTTTGCACTCTGCAAGTGCGCAATGAATTAAATGTGTTAAAAAAAATGAATGTTAAAAATAATAATGAGGAACTTATTAGAATTGGAATAATCTCAAATCCCTAGGAAATTGGTGGGTGGGGAGCCACGTGGAGCGAACCCAATTTTTTAAATTTATTAAAAGTAATGGACCATTTTGCTAAATAAGATTTGCTTATGTATAAATGAATGTTATAAACAATAATGAGGAACTTATTAGAATTCAAATAATATCAACATGGAGGAACTTATTAGAATTGGAATAATCTCAACTCCCTGGAAAATTGGTTGGTGGGGAGCCACGTGGCATGAATATATATTTTTTAAATCTATTAAAAGCCAATGCAACCTAACAAACTCTGTAATATACTACAACAATTGATAAACATTAAGAAGAAGCATATGTTGAGTATATTCCCTTGAGAATCAATCTAAGCACTCAATTTAAAAAAAATCAACAAATCTCCTTCCATTTAAAGTTCATATATATACGCTTATTGGCGAATTAGACTTATGGATGAATCAAATGTGAAAAGAATATTAATATGGTAACATATTAATCATTTAAAATACTAATTTAGTTGACATGTAATATAAAGATGTATCACATTTTTTAAAAGGTTAAATCTTTTTTTTCATATTAATAATACATTATTAAAATATTTTAATTATTTATCAAAATAAAAATTAATGGCTTTACATGTAATTAATATTGAAATAATTTTTTAAGAGAGTATTGTTATTAATTTAAAAGAAAGATTGTTTTATAATATAATTGGTATTGAAATATATATATTTTTAGTATTGTTTTTTTTTAAGTTTGTTGAATTTATTTAAGTATTTTGTATATAATTGATATTTTATTATTTTATTTAAAATAGATATTGAAATATTATGTGATTTTTTAAGAGGTAATATATGCTCTTAATTATTAGATCTAGTCAATCTCTTTTTTAATATGAGAAATACACATAGTTATGTCTTTAAGGGACTCTTAGACAACTAGTGTCTAATCCATTACAAGGATATACTACTAGTACATTATGAAATACATAAAGTTGATATTGAAATATTTACTTAAAGTGGACATTGAAAAATGACATGCATGTACATATATACATATTAATCATCCATTTCATTGGTAAGAGACACCACACCCTTGTGGTTTCCCCCTTGGCATAAGGATCATGGGATGTTGCAACTTATATGCAATTACAAAGTAGCATGCACAACCAATGTCCATAACACACAAAAGGAGAGGATATTTAATAGGTATAGGAGTTATTCTAAGGCACCAAAAGATAAGCATATATAATTATTTTTTCACCCACACCCACATGCGCATACCCTTGAAAGGAATAGAGGAAGGTTTATCAAGCAAAGATATTCACCCTACAACCAATAACTCATTATGTTAGTGGGAGACATCACTCCCCAATGATTTCCTCCATGGACAATGATAAGGATCATGGCATGTTGATGCATATATGAAGCCACATAACAACCCTCACAACATGGGATAACATCCAATAAGATATGAGATTTCACAATTGTAGAAGTTGTTCCAAGGCACAATTAGATAGCCATATTTGATTGTTATCTCACGCACATGCATCCACACAAAACATCCTAAAAAGGAGGAGGGAAAGATCAAGAGAGAAATAATTCTCACCCTATAATCAATCAACCATTCTGTTATTAGGAGAAATTCCCATGCAGTTGTCCCCATTGGCTTAAGGATCAGGATTTCTTAAGAGTTATATGCAGTCCCAAACCTTCCTTCACACCAATGCAGGTTAATGCATATGAGGAAAGGATATTTTATAGTTGTTGATGTTATTCCAAGATACCATAAGCGAAAAAATTAAGCGAGTGCCCATTTCTGGTAGAAATTAATCACTACCTCTTGTGATAGAACCATTATGTAATGTATCACATTCCTAATCCCTTGAGAAACACAATATTTACATATCCACATTGTCTTAATGTAACAAAGATCTTGAAAGCATCATTGCATATATTGAATCTTGTTAATGTCTCAAAATAAGTATTCAACTAAGCTCATTTAAAAATCTGAATAATAATGGAACTTACGAAATATTCAAATCATAATGAAAGAAAGAATACGCAACTCAAAAAAGTGATTGTATACCGTGATAATAATTACACAAGGACATTCAAGATTTATATTTGAAAAACCCTAATGGAGAAAAACCCATTTCAAATTTCTATCTTGCATGATTATCGACAAAATACCATGGTACAATATCATGTGATAAACCTTTGTAATGCTACACTCAATGTACCATTTTTCCACCTTCCTTTTAGCCTCTACCAATCTTAGCTCATGAGGTTCCTCCATCTTTTATCACTCAAAGAATTATTTCATTTACCTAGTTGATTAGGCAAGCAGATTACATGACACATTGTAGTTGTTATAATTCTAATGGATAGTGCTACAATTCTCAAAGTTTATTAGTGAAGGAAAACCACAAATCTAGTAAAATTTTGTCTCTCATAGAGTATATCAACGACACAGTCTTTCACATGACATCATAACCATATTGGTATGAAAAACCATGGTTATTGTTGGAATATAATGTTATACTTCATATTAGCTACACATGTTGGTATACAAAATGTCATTATAATGCTTACAAGAGCATTGTTTATGGAGCATTTTGCATTTATAAGAAGTAATTAGACTATTTGAGGTTTATCAATACCTCATTATTTTGCTCAATATTGTAGTTACTCAATCATTATTTACAAAGTGAAATTTTCTTGCATTCATCATGGAATTTTATCTCTCATATGATTGTTTTATTAAAGACTACCTCATTAATGCAATATGTGTGCTAGAGGTTGGTTAAATATGTTTTCAATAAATAGAGTATATCCACACAGATCAAACATCTTAATCACTCACACAAACATATCACTTTATGTATAGAACATAATTATAACCATCATATTAGTTAGTTATTAAAGAATACTAATGAAAAAACTTTACCTAAAGACACATTAGATCAAGTTAATTTTATCTAACTTTTAAGTGTATATCCTAACATTTTTGTTAAAGACAAGGGAGAGGATTAAAGGATTTACAAAGGTGACACAATAATAGAAAGAAGGGTACATTAGAGCTTATGCCCCTTTAATAAAAACCACTTGAATGAAAAAGAATAAATCATTATATAGTTTGTTACAAATTTTGGTACTCTCTAGGTGGAACAATTGGACCTATTGACTTGTAGGACTCATTTTAGAGGTAGGTCCTACATTGGTGACTTGGGGTTAAAAACCTTATAAAGCTAGTTTGAGAACTTATATGGCATTTTTGGTGAATGAAAATGTTCTAAACAATATTCCTACCATCATAATGTTGTTTTACACATCAAGAGATTTCGAATGGTGCAAAGATCACCTCAACTGAAGTTCTTATGTGGAATTTATGGCTCTTGAAAGTTTACCTATTTTATTGACAACCGTGATATTGAGTGAATGCCACATAAACTCACGTTACTCACACATGTGGACTTTCAAAAAGATTATAGAGGATCCAAAATTCTAACATCAATTGTGGGTTGAGGCATGCAAAAACCCTAAACCCTAAACAACTATTAGGTGATATGTTAAATACTATGACACTAGGAAAGGAATAGGTTCCATTTTTATTGAATTTTTTATTGTTCTATAGTTGGGAAGAACATCTAGGAGTGGGATATTAAAGAAAAATAGAGAAATTAGAAGATCATGTACTAGCCATGTTGAACATAATGCCCAAGGAAACTCCATAGTGAGTGCCCCATTCTTTGTATTTTTATTTCATAACTGAGAAGAAAAGAGTATTGCATAGGCCTCATCTTCTAGCTAGGTTTTTCCTGTATTAGGTTTTCATTAGGCACATCTTGTATTTGTTGTGTCAATGGAGATAACAAAGAAGCAAAAAAGGAGTAAACAAAAAGGCTAGACAAAGAGAGACCAAGTTCTAATGCCGTCACTTCTTCTTAATCTATGCTTAAAGTGGACATCAAAACTGATATGAATTTAAAATTGAATGCAACAAATTACAGATATAACCACGAATATAGAGATGCAGCAGAAATAACACTTCATTTCATTAATATCAAATATTGAAATATTCTTACAAACATAATGTAAATAAGCCTAGCTCAGGCGATGGTAGCTTATCTCTTAGAAGATATGTGATGGCTACATGCCTCTGAACTGTGTTATAATGAGGCTAGAAAGCCTATTTATTATTGAAAACTAATGGAAAACCATAAACATCCAGAAACCTAACCCTAGGAGATGAAGCACCAACACTGTGGGCCCTGTTTGGGTAAATTGGTACATCAACCTCCCAGGGTCGTAACTTTGGCATACGATCTCCATTTGACACACACAATACCTCATTAGAAATACCTATTTGAGGACTGCAAATTTTGACTAGCCAACAAAAATATTTGACACTTATTGGCCTCATTTTTCCCAAAAAACTTCATTTAGGGCCTCAAAATGGCTCAAGAAGTCCAGAACCAGAAAGACTGCCAAAAATAGTAAATTGTGCTACAATTAAGGAAACTAAAAAAATGAAAGAGATAGTGGTGGGGGTGCAAGTGGAATAGTTGGGTGGCCACCAACATCTACCTGGATCTTTCCTCCCCCCTTACGAAGTAATGGTCCCCATTGCGTTGAATGCCTTCATGAGATGGGAAAACTTCTGCTAGCGAGTGTTCTTTACCTGCATGTCCATAATTTGACCAGTTTTGGCATGTTCCATGTAGTATGGGTTTAACTCTATTGGTGTGATTTGTTCTGCAATGTCGGATGTGTCTAGTAATGGTGGGAAGTATGGTCGAAGGTGGTCCACGTTGAACACTGGGTGTAGGCCAAGGAATGGGGGAATGCAGAGCTCAATAGTATTGTCTCCCACAACCTTGGTAATGGTGTAAGGACCATATCAGAGTGGTTTGAGCTTCCGATGGGCTCTGGTAAGCGTTATTTTTTCAAATGCAACCAAACTTTGTCACCTACTTGAAACTTGTGTGGCACCCGATATTGATCATGTCACTTCTTATACTTTGTATTTTTCATAATGGAGTGATGATATATCAGCCCATTAGATAGAGGTGCTCCGAGTGTTAGATCGAACGAATGCTTGACTTGACAGTGCAATGGTACCCCTGCGGGTGAGGAGAATATGTCCCTGTATTCTTTCATGACCTTATCCACCTACTTCTACTATGTGGATGAACCCTTCCCAGGGGCCATGGATGTGGCTACAATCTTCCCCTTACTTTGAGAGTGAACTAGAAAGAAAATAAATTTCCTAGTATGGGAGATGATCTTACCGCATTTCTTAGCAGAGATCAAAGAGTTGGTGGTAGATGGGGCTACCTCCAATATCCTATATAATATTTACCCAAATAAATAATAACAGAGAGAGGTCACAAATCATATACAACATGTCGCTTCCATAAGTATGGTTGTCCTAATAATACATCACAAATGTCAAGAGGAGCAACATCACACAATACCTCATCTATGAAGGGCTTGATGTTGTAGGGAAAGCGACACTGCTAGCTAACTCGAAGATCTCCTCGTAGGTGAAACCACCTGATGTTGTACGGATGTAGGTGTGGTGTGGTCGGTAGGCCAAACACTTAATGACCTACGTTGAAATGAGGTTCTTTTGGCTCCCACTATCGATAATGAATTGCAATGGCGAACCCTTCACCCACATCTGTGAGTGGAAGAGACACTCCCCCTCCTCTGGATCTTCGGGTTCATTCTTTTGGATCTTGTTGGTGGCAACAATGGTGCTAGGCTCCGCATCAATAATATGCTTCCCTTTGTCATTCCTCTTGTTGGGTTCTGACTCAGGGTTGGGACATGCATCTTATTCGGAAGCCTTCAACTCGGCCACCAGCGACTACTTGGCCCAACACTCACTTGTGTTGTGAGTGGGGCTCTTATGGAACTCACACCACTTTCCTGCGTCCTTCTTTGACTTCGTGGTGTTGTTGTTTTCTTGCCGCTTCGACGGGTTGCCTTGGGTCACCCCACCTTGGCTTTGTCTTTTGTTCTCTGGTTTGGGGGAACCTTTCACTTGCTTTGGATTCGCAGATCCAAAGTCTTGCTTCTTTTGTTTAAAATTTTTCTCGATATTGACTGTGTATTGATTCATTGTGCCAAGAATGTCTAGGAACTCCATCTTGTCCTAGATGTACATGTGTAGGAAACCATGGTATTTGAGTACAAATGTTTCTTAGAATCCTTGATACCCAACTTCATGCGAAGGGTATGAAAAACATTGGTAAAATCTGGCATGTCTTGGTCCCTTCCCTGCTATAACATGGTCCACTTTATGGATTTACCCTCATTGTAGGTTTTAACCCCGTACATAAATTACCTGCATACGAATTCTAAAACATAGAAAATAAACAATGTGAGAGCATAACACATAAAACACATATACACAGAGATTTCCCTTGGATCCCAAAACCGAGACTACCAGCTTGGGTTTTCAATATGTTCCTTTCAATGTTATAATACATATTTGTATATGCCGAAGCATCCAATACCATGGACCGAAAACCATCACATCTAATACCATGGACTAAAAACCATCGCATCCAAAAACATGTGCGAAAATCATGCACAAAACCATAGGTGGGTCCACCCATCCTAACATAGGGTCCAAAACCAAAATTTTCTGGGGTGTTGCCCTGGACCCCATAAAGTGGGGTTACGGGTATGCCTTAAACCCCCTGTGACCCCCCC
>APFE030691578.1:0-15217 GCA_000404065.3 Pinus taeda | reverse complement strand
AACCCCAGACCCCAAACCCTAAATACTAATCATTTTATAACATTTTAAAAAGCGTTTTGTAACTTTCATTCAAGTGTTTATCAAAAACGTTTTCTAAAGTGTTATAAACTGTAAACCCTAAGACCTAAACCCAAAACCCAAAACGCTGACTATTTTATAACATTTTGAAAAGCTTTTGGTAACTTTTATTTAAGTGTTTATTGAAAGCATTTACTAAAGTGTTATAAACCTTAAACCATAAACACTAAACCCCCAAACCCTAAAACCTAAACCCTAATCATTTTATAACCTTTCAAAAACATTTTAAACTTTTACTTAACTGTTTATTAAAAGAATTTACTAAAGTGTTATAAATCCTAAACCTTAAACACTAAACCCTAAACACTATTTTCTTCTAATATTTTAAAAAGTGTTGTGTGACTTTATTGTTATAAATCATAAACCATAAACCCTGAAGCCTAAACCTAAAACCTAAAACCCTAAAACTAAACCCTAAAGCCTAAGCCCTAAACCCCAAACCCTAAAACCTAAGGATTTTATAACATTTTAAAAATTGTTTTGTAACTTTTACATAAGTGTTTACTTAAACCATTTACTTAAGTTCTATAAACCCTAAACCCCTAATCCCTAAACCCTTAACCTTAAACCCCAAACCCTAAACTAGAAAAAACACTAAACCCTAAAAACCCTAAAAAACCATAAACCATAAAAAACCCTAAGCCCTAAAAAACCATAAACCATAAACCCTAAAAACCCTAAACCCAAAGAAAACCCTAAACCCTAAAATCCGCAAAGAACCTTAAACCCTGAAAACCATTTTTTTACTTTTTTTAATAAGTGTTTATTAAAAGAATTTATCAAAGCATTATAAACCATAAACCCTA
This sequence comes from Pinus taeda, assembly GCA_000404065.3. Taxonomy (NCBI): domain Eukaryota; kingdom Viridiplantae; phylum Streptophyta; class Pinopsida; order Pinales; family Pinaceae; genus Pinus; species Pinus taeda. Next base: position 14,333 of record APFE030691578.1, on the reverse strand, counting down.
AACCCTAATACCCACACCCACAACCTAAACTCTAAACCCTAAACCATAAGCACTTTATAACATTTTAAACCCCAAACCCTAAACCCTAAGTATTTTATAACATTTTAATGAGCGTTTGTAACTATTTTTTTAAGTGTTTATTTAAAGAATTTACTAAATCGTTATAAACCCTAAAGCCCTAAATCCTAAACATTTTATAACATTTTAATAAGCGTTTTGTAACTTTTTTCAAGTGTTTATTAAAAGCATTTACTAAAGTGTTATAAACCATAAACCCATAAAACCTACACACTAAGAATTCTATAAAAATTTAATAAGGGTTTTGTAACTTTTTTTAACGTGTTTATTAAAAGAATTTACTAAAGTGTCCCTCAAACCTAAACCCTAAGCATTTTATAACTTTTTAGCAAGTGTTTTGTAGCTTTTTTGTAAGTGTTTATTACAAGGATTTACTAAAGTTTTATAAACCCCAAACCCTAAACTCTAAACCCTAAGCATTTTATAACATTTGCAACCTTCTTTTATGTGTTTATTAAAAGAATTTATTGAAGTGTTATAAGACCAAAACCATAAACCCTAAACACTAAGAATTTTATAACATTTTAATAAGTTCTTTGTGTATTTTTTTAAGTGTTTATATAAAGAATTTACTAAAGTCTTGTGAACCCTAAACCCTAAACCCTAAATCCTAAATTGTAAGCATTTTATAACATTTTAAACCCAAAACCGAAATCCCTAAAGCGTAAACTCTAACCCTAAGTATTTTATAATACTTTAAAAAGTTTTTTACTACTTTTTTTAAGTGTTAATTAAAAGCATTTAGTAAAGTGTTATAAACCCTAAGCCCTAAACCATGAGCATTTTATAAATTTTAAATCCTAATCCCTAAAACCTAAGCATTTTATAACATTTTAACAAGTGTTCTGTAACTTTTATTTAAGTGTTTATTTAAAATAATGTACTAAAGTGATATAAATTCTAAACCCTAAAACCTAAACACAAAACCATAAAACCAAAACGTGAAACCCTAAACCCTAAAACCTAAGCATTTTATGATCTATTAAAAATAATTTTGTAACTTTTATTGAAGTGCTTATTAAAAGAATTTACTAAGGTGTTATAAAACCTAAACCCTAAACTCTAAAACCTAAACCCCAAACCCTAAACCCTAATCCCTAATCATTTGATAACATTTTAAAAAGTTTTTTGTAACCTTTTTTAAGTGATTATTAGAAGCTCTTAATAAATTTTTAGAAACCCTAACCCCTAAACCCTATAAACTAAACCCTAAACCGTAGGCAATTTTATAACATTTTTAAAAGCATTTTGTAACTTTTATTTAAGTGTTTATTATAAGAATTTAATAAATTGTTATAAACCTTAAACCATTCACCTTAAAACCGAAACCACAAAACCTAAACCCTAAACCCTAAACCATAAACCCTAAGAATTTTATAACAATTTAAGAAGAATTTTGTAACTTTTATTTAAGTGTTTATTAAAACAATTTTCTAAAGTGTTATAAACCATAATCCATAAACACAAAACCATAATCCCTAAACACAAAAAAATAAACCCAAAACCCGAAAACCTAAGCCCTAATCCCTAAACCCTAAACCCCAAACTATAAACCCTAAACCCTAACGATTTTATAACACTTTAATAATTGTTTTGTAACTTTTATTTAAGTGTTTATTAAATGCATTTACCAAAATTTTGTAGACCCTAAATGCTAAACCCTAAACCTAAACCCAAAACCCCAAACTTTAAACCCTAAACCCTAAATCCCAAACCTTAAACCCTAAACCCTAATCATTTTTATAACATTTTAAAATGAATTTTGAAACTTTTATTTAAGTGTTTATTAAAAGAATTTACTAAAGTCTTATAACCCTAAACCCTAACCTCTAAACCCGAGACCCTAAACCCTAAACTCCAAACCGTGAACATTAAACCCTAAACCCTAAGCCTTTTATAACATTTCAAAAATCATTTTGTAACTTTTATCTAATTGTTTTTTAAAACAATTTAATAAAGTGGTATAAACCCTTAACCCTAAATTATAAAGCACAAATAGTAAACCCTAAACTCTAAACACTAAACCCTAAATCCTAAACCCTAAATGCTAAACCCTAATAATTTTATATCATTAAAAAAAAATAATGTAACTTCTATTTAAGTGTTTATTAAAATCGTTTACTAAAGTGATATAAACCCCAAACCCTAAACTGTAAACACCAAACCCCAAACCATAAACCCTAAACCCTAAATCGTAAGCATTTTATAACATCTTAAAAAAAATTCTAACTTTTATTTAAGTGTTTATTATGATGATTTACTAAAGTCCTATAAACCCTAGAATTTTAACCCTAAACCGTGAGCAATTTATTTAAGTGTTTATTATAAGAATTTACTAAAGTCTTATATATCCTAAACCCTAAGCATTTTATAGAATTCTAAAAATAGTTTTGTAACTTTTACTCAAGGTTTTATCAACATAATTTACTAAGGTGTTATAAACCCTAAAGCATAAAAACTAAACCCTAAGCCTTTTATAACATTTCGAAAAGCATTTTGTAACTTTTATTTAACTATTTTTTAAAACAATTGAATAAAGTGTTATAAACCCTAAACCCTAAACCTTATACCCTAAAACCTAAACCCTAAGAATTTAAAAAAAGTGTTTTGTAACGTTTTTTACGTGTTTATCAAAAGAATTTAATAAAGTGTTATAAAATTTAAACTATAATCCCTAAAACCTAAACCATAATCCCTAAACCATGAACCCTAAGAATTTAATGAGAACCTATAGTAAGGGAAGAACACACCTGGGTATGTGAGTGAAGGAGGGAGATAATTGTGTTACAAGAGATACCCCAACCTATGAAAATTATACATTATTAGAAATACTTCTAATATTAATAACAATTAATATATAATATTAACATTAATAAACGTTAATTAACAGTATTTATGTATTATCATTAATATTCATAAATAACGTTCATAATAGTTATATTTTAGACATTAACAATAATAATAATTAAATATAATATTGAAAATACAAATATTAACATTAATGTTATTAATAATAAGTTTAATATATTCTTAATAATAATATATAATAATTATTTATATAATAATATTTTGAAACGTGATTCTTTATGATTTAGAACTATTGAACAAGGAGAGAAGCCTACGCTCTGAGGATGAACCCTAGTTTTGCCGCCTCATTGCCCTCGGCCGCCATCAGATTTCTGATCGTCCCTGCTGCAGATGCTTTCGAGGTCTTTCTCCTCCCTGCAGATTTGCAAGAAGCCCTTCCCAAGATAGCAGGCGCCGCGGACACGGACGCTCACGCAGTTCTCTTTGCCGTGAGCTCTGGTATAGAATGGCTTAACTCGGACGGAGAGGGATGGGCACATATACAAGTCCAGCCCCTAAACCCTGATGTTTCACAGCAGCAGCAGGTTTTTGGGATTGGCAGCAACAATCTGCCCAACCCATTCATAACGGCATCTCTGTATGTGGGCGATCTAGAGCCCAAGGTCACCGATGGCCAGATTTATGCGCTATTCAAGCAGATTGATCCCGTTCTCTCTGTTCGCATCTGCAGAGATCTAATCACCAAGAGTTCTCTTGGATTCGCTAATGTCATCTACGACAACATTGAAAATGATCCACAAAAAATGATGGCTGTGGAGACCATGCGGAGAGAGAGAGGGGGAAGCGGAGGTCACGAGAGCAAACCCCAGGCCCTCAAAGAAACCCATTTCAGGGGCGTAAGAAAGCTGCCCTGGGGGAGATTCGCAGTGGAGATCAGTGACAAAGATCTGCCAGATCTGGCCATTGAGAAGGCAGAAAAGCTCATGCTATGGCCAGATCCAGAGAACTGCATGGGATCAAGGCCCTTATCTGACTCCTTTCAGATCCAAATTTCTCAGCCTTCATGCAGAACCATCATGCAATGGGTCAGCCCTTCAAATCTGGTGCAGGAACTCAAACTGAATCTAGAGCGCAGAATGGGGATCCCGTCAAGCCTTCTGTGACTTCTCTATCAAGGTAAACAACTTGAAGACCCTCTTCCCCTCTCTTCTTACAGCATTTCCAGGAACAACTTGGTGGTGGTGACCCTTCATTTGAGAGGAGGAGCAGCAGGACAAACTTCCTCTACTCGGCCTTTCTCATACAAGGATGCAGTTCACTCTGAGAACCAAAAACCCCCGGAATCCCTTAAATCTAAGGCCTTCTTGGTTGACAAGATTGAATAATCTCCCTCTGTGGAACTCATACATGAAGAGATGGCCTCCCATCTTCAAGATTATGCAGAAAGAGCCATCATTTCCAGATTTAATGGATTATGGCCACGATCTCAGGACCTCTATGCATGGATCCATGCAAACTGCACACATCATTGTAAGATTCTCTTTTGTTCGAAAGCTTATTTCATTGTTCTATTTGATAACATTAAGCACTATGAAAAGGCCTTGGAAGAGGGCCCTTGGTTCATGGGAACTGCAGGGCTATTTTTGACTCCCTGGTTCCCATATTTTGATCCAGCCACTGCAGTCATTACCAAGACACCGGTATGGATTCGGCTTTCAAACTTACCTTCCCACGTATGGAGTACTTGGGTCTTCAGAGCTATAGGAGACACCTTTGGCAGCTTCATCCACAGAGATTTTTGGCGGGAATCCAAAGGTCTCTACTCCTATGCAAGAGTATGTGTGGAGTAAGACCTGAGTAAAGGTCTTCCAGAACAAATCAATCTCAAGATAAATGACTTTGTCTGGACCCAGACACTGGATTACGAGAATACAGCTTTTCGGTGCCGCCATTGCCACCAATCTGGGCATTTGCAGAATACATGCCCATCTCGCCCGACAAAGAAGAACAAGGCCAACGTCTCCAAGCCCAAGTCCAAATGATGGGCTCCCTTCTCTCCTCCTCCAGTCACGGATTCTGATTCCTCCAGCTCTGAAGATGAAGATAACAATGAAGAACTGAATCAAGCCCCTCATTTCGTGGCCCCTTCCACCGATGGTTTGGCGCCTTACTCCGACTCAGCCATTGCTCAGAAACGTGTTCATTTGTCCTCCTCCTCGGATTCAGAAAAGGAGGGCTCCCCTATGGAGGATCCCAATATTCAAGTTGTAATCGCCCATCCACCCCAAAATGGTTGGGTTGAAGTTAGGAAAAGGAAAGGTAAAAAGCTTCGTGTTGAAGCCTCTACCCTTTTAGGGTAGCTTTCAATGCTTCTTTAGCTTCTTGTGCTTTGCTGTAGCTCCTTGCTTGCTTCTCTCCTCCTCCGGAACCGAGGTTGATAGTCCTATCATTTCCGATTGCCGGCCTCCTACTTCACTGGAATGTATCCTCTTGTACAATATTTTTACTTAATAGAATTAGTCTTAATCGAGAAAAAAAAATAATATTTTATATATTTTGTTAACTAGCTCAAATTGTTAATGTGGATAACATAATCATTAATGGTGAACTTTAATTAATTATAATTCATCATTTTCAATATTGTTAAACCTTAACAATTATAGTAGGTCGTAATTAATCATTTATTAATGTGTTAAGCCACATGAAGTATTAATAGTTTGATTATTAACTAATATATACAACCATAATTTACGAATATAAGTAATATAAATAACAACATATATTTTTTTATATTAGTAAATATAATATATATTAATATTAGTATTATCATTAATGTTAGTATTACTACTAACATTGATATTAATGAGAGTAAGAAAGAGCAAGATTGGGAGAAAATGAGAGAGGAAGATAGCAAAAGCAAGGGAGAGAAAGAGAGAGGGGGGATGGAAGTACAGAGGAGACACAGGGGAAGAGAGGAGGAAGTAGAAAGGGAGTGAGCAAGAGATAGAGAGAGATATTGTTATGAAACCAACTCAAGAAAAGATAGATCAATGCCTTAGAATTTAGCCTCTTCGAGGGGGCAACCTCCTTTACATTACATGAATGAACAATTGTTTGATGATTCAAATGAAAAAACCTCCTTTCTATATATAGGAGTCTAAGAAGTCACAATATAACCCAGCCGACCTAACAATAATAATATAAAGCCACAAAAATAACAATACAGGGATTCTATGTGCCACAATAATAACAATAAGGGCACAAAAATATTAATAAGGGATGCAACTACAATATTAATGGGGTAATCACTAGTATTATACGGACCCAACATGCCCCTCTCCTTCAAAAAAGTGTTGTCCTCAATGCTTGAGTAGTTCTGGATGCTTCTGTATAAAATTTTCATCCTCCCATGTGGAATATTTAGTGGATAAGTTCTTCCACTTGATAATATACTCTTCAATTGATAGGTTTCATAGCTGTCGAGTTCCTGTTTCTGTGACTGCTTCCGGTTCCAATATAATTTTTCCTCCCTCATCAAGTTCTGGCAATATTGTTTGACCTGGGAGCTTGTTGCCTATAACCTTCTTTAAACATGAAACATGGAAAACTGGGTGCAGTTAAGAAGTTGTAGGAAGCTCTCATTTGTATGCCATAGTACCAATATTTTGCAACACTTTGTACGGACAATAATACTTTAGTGATAATTTATTATCCTTCTTAGCTTCCTTGAGGGATATTTGCTTATATGGTTTTAGTCATAGGAATACCCAACCACCTACATCAAAACTTCTTTCGCTGCGATGTTGATCTGCCTGTTGTTTCATTCTATTATGTGCCAACATGAGGTTATCCTTTAAGAGTTGTAGGACTTGTTGTTGATGTTCGATGTGATGTTCCACTACCTGAATCTTAGAATTTTCTCTTAAATATGATGTGATGTATGGTGGTTGATATCCATAAAGTGCCATAAACAGGGTCATTTTTGTTGCAGTATGGAAGGAAGTGTTATACCGCCATTCAGTCAGAGGCAACCATTAGACCCATTGTGTCTCCTTATCAGATACAAAGCAAAAAACATATCCTTCCAAACATTTGTTTACTATTTTAGTTTTCCAATCAGATTGAGGATGATAAGATGAGCTATGAGCTAACTGAGTACCAACACAAGAAAATAATTCTATCCAAAAATTTCCAGTGAAAATGGGTTCTCTGTCACTTACAATAATCTTTGGCTTTCCACATAACTTTTTAATTGTTTCCATAAATGCAGTAGATATTTTATTGGCTTTAAATGGATGTGATAATGCACAAAAGTGTGCATACTTAGAAAGTTTATCAACTACCACCATGATGACACTCTTTCCCTCAAACTTGGTTAAACCTATGATAAAATCCATTGAAAGCTCCTCCCAATGTTGGCTTGGAATGGATAAAGGTTGTAATAGACCCAGTGTCTTAATTGTTTCAACTTTATTTTGTTGGCAAACCAAAAGTTCCGCCACAAATTTTTGAATATACGATTTAAGGCCATCCCAAAAAAAATCCTTCTTAACCTTGTGGTAAGTTTTTAAAAATCCTGACTGCCATCCTAAGGGAGAAGTGTGCAATTCCATAAGAATCTTTTGTTTTAGTTGGGAATTCTTATAGAGGTATAAGTGATCTTTGTACCATAAAGAATCATTTTGCCAGCTGAATGTATCAGGCGTACTAGAATCTTATTTTAACTTTCGAATAAATGCCCACACTTCTTCGTCATTCTTCCATTCCTCCCTTGCTTCATTTATCCAATCTGGTTGGATAATAGAAATGGCGTACAACAATGTTTCCACATCCTCATCCTTTCTTGAGAGTGCATCTGCCACCACATTTTGCTTCCCTTTTTTGTAGATGATTTCAAAGACATAACCCACCATCTTTGTGACCCACTTTTGTTGCTATTTAGAGGATAATCTTTGTTCTAAAAAGTATTTAAGGCTATCATGATCTACTTTTACCTTCAAGTGTCTTCGCATTAGGTAGGGTCGGAACTTCTTGAGTACATTGAGTATTGCCAACATTTCCTTCTCATAAATAGCTTTCTGTAAAAACTTTCGCTTGATTGGAAAACTTTAAAAAGCAACGGGTCTTTCATCCTGCATTAAAACAACACCAATTCGATTTCCTGAAGCATCACATTCCACAATAAAGGTTTTTGTGAAGTCCGGTGTAGCTAAGACTGGTGCATGGCACATTGCCTCTTTAAGATGTTTGAAGACCTTTGTTGCTTCTGAAGTCCATGAAAATGCATCTTTCTTCAATAATGTTGTTAGAGATGCTGCTATTCTCCCATAATTCTTAACAAACTTGTGACAATACCCTGTCAACCCAAGAAATCCTCGCAGATGCTTTATGGATGTGGGGATTTTCCATTCCTTAATGGCTTTAATTTTGCTAGGGTCTACCTTACGCCTTATTGAGATATAATATGACCCATATATTCCACCTCTTGTACTCCAAAGAAACATTTGGATCCTTTTGCATATAATTGTTTCTCCTCCAATAGTTGTAGCACCCTGTCAACATGTTCAACATGATCCTCCCAAGACTTGCTATAGATTAGTATATCATGAAAAAGTACTAACACAAATTTTCTAAGGAATGGTTTGAAAATGGAATTCATCAAACCTTGAAATGTTGAAGGTACATTGGTAAGGCCAAAAGGCATGATCAAAATTTCATAATGACCCTCATGAGTTCTAAATGTTGTTTTTGGAATGTCTTTAGTATTCATTATGATTTGATGATCTCCTAAACGAAGATCCAACTTGGTGAAGTAAATTGATCCATGAAATTCATCCAATAATTCATCAATGACAGGAATGGGAAACTTATCTCTAATAGTTATCTTGTTGAGCTACCTATAATCCAGACACATGTACCATGATCCATCCTTGTTGTACACTAATACTACTGGAGAAGAGAAATAACTTTGACTCGGTTGAATTATACTACCCTCTAGCATTTCTACAACCATACGTTCAATTTAACTCTTTTGGGCATAGGGATATCTGTACAGCTTGATGTTTGGAGGAACACTTCCTCGAATAAGATGAATAGCATGATCATGATCACGAATAGGTGGGAGACCTTTGGGAGTATTAAATACCTTGGAATGATTGTTCAAGACTTTTTGGAGATCTAGAGAAATAGATGATTCCAAAGTGGAAACATCTAGGGAACATAATTGTGCAATTACACCCCTTTGTTCCTTTTTTAGAAGCTTTGTCATACCGTTAGAGCTGATTATCTTTCCCGGTTTCCCTGCAATACCGCTTAATTCAACTTCCTTTCCTTCCATTGAAAATTTCATGAAAAGTTCTTGAAAATTAAAAGCTATTGTACCCAAGGATTATAACCATTGGATTCCTAGTACAACATTTGCACCTTCCATTGGAATGGAAACCATTGGGCTAGTAAATACATATTCTCCCTATCAGCATACTTCTTCATCCTCCTTGTAGCATCGTGCAAGCACAACCATGCGAACTCCAAGGTTTCCTCCCAAGCCTTCATGAACTTCTTCGCATGAGGACTCCTCAAAAAACCTCCTGTCACAACGATGTGCGGTGCAACTGACATCTATCCATTCACCAACCCAAATGGACTGTACCATGTCCCAGAACTCTTTTGAACATTGTAGCTAAACTATGCAATATCCAAGAGTTCAAGCCAATCCTTCTGATCAGTCGTCACATAATGTCGCAAGTAGTCCTCTAGCAATGCGTTGATCCTCTCGGTTTGCCCATTTGTCTGCGGATGGTAACTCGAACTCATCAACAACTCTGTCCCAACTAACTTGAACAATGTGGTCCAAAATCTCCCTGTAAAACGCGGATCTCTATTCGAAACAATGCTCAATGGCATCCCCCAATACTTCACTATGTTCTTAAAGAACAACTCCACAGTCCCCTCGGCTCCACAAGGCATATTTGTAGGAACAAAGACAGCATACTTGGAAAAATGATCAACCACGACCATAATCCCATTATACCCCTGAACCTGTGGTAACTGAGTGATGAAGTCGATCGAGAAACTCATCCATGGCCTCTCTGGAATCGATAAAGGTTGCAACAGTCCTCCTTTCCTCTCAGTATCTGATTTGTCCTGCTGACAAATGATGCATGTATGTACATACTCCTCCACATCCTCCCGCTTCTTCTCCCAAAAGAATCCTCTCTCCAACAATGCCAAAGAATGACGCTGCCCTTGGTGGCCAGCCCACGGAGAATCGTGGCACTCCTTCCAAAGGTGCCTCCTCAGACCAGATGACTTTGGAACATAGAGTCAGTTTCCAAAGAACAAGTACCTGTCCCGTAGAAAGAACTTTCGTGTCTTCCCTTCCTTTATCTGCTTCACTATATTCTGCAATAAAGTATCGGTTTCAACACTTTACTTGAGTTTGTTTTGCATCTCTTCTGACATCTGAACCCGAATTCTACTCCTTGCTGCCCGGTCTTCACCCTCCAATGCTGCAAGTTGTCCCTTCCTACTAAGGGCATCTGCTAGCGCATTGTGTCTACCCAGCCTATACTCAATAGACATGTCGAATTCTGCCAAGAAGTCTTGCCAACGAACTTGCTTCGTAGAAAGCTTCAGTTGTGATGCAAAATAACTTGTTGCAACGTTGTTAGTCTTGACAACAAATGGCTTCCCAATCAAGTACTACCTCCACACATGAAGATAGTGGATGATCACAGTCATCTCCTTCTCATGAACCGGATACCTCCGTTCTCTATCCTGCAACTTCCAACTCTCATACGCCACCAGATGCCCATCCTGCATAAGAACCCCTCCTATGGAAAAATCTAAAGCATCAGTGTGTACCTCAAATGGTCTCCCAAAGTCAGGAAACTTCAGTATCGGTGTTGTAAACATCCTCCTCTTCAAGTCATCAAATGCCTTTTGACATTTATCCGTCCAACACCACCTCTTGTATTTCTTCAATAAGTCTGTCAGTATCAATGTCACCTTGGAGTAACCTTCTACAAACTTCCATTGGTAGTTAGTCATGCCCAAGAACACCCTCATCTCATGGACATTCTTCGGTTCAATCCAGTCCTCAATCGCCTTTACTCTGCTTGGCTCCATTCATATGTACCCTTGACCAACAATATGTCCAAGGAACGGAATCTCGGCCTGAGCGAACACACACTTAGACTTTTTCAAGAACAACTGATTTGTCGTCAGTGCCTCGAACACCATCACCAAGAGCTTCTTATCATCCTCCATGTTATCACTGTACACCACTATATCATCCAAGTATAATACTACGAATGAGTCCAAGTATGGTCGTAGAACATCATTCATCAAAGTGCAAAACATAGCAGGAGCGTTGCACAAGCCGAATGGCATAACAAGGAATTCAAAGCTACCATACCTTGTTACTATCATGGTCTTCTTCTCGTCTCCTTCAACTATCCACACCTAATAATACCCATGCCTAAAGTCTAGCTTGGAAAACACTCGAGCTTTTGCAAGCTTGTCAAAGCAGTAAGCCACCAATGGCAAAGGATACATGTTTCTCACCATCTACTTGTTCAATGCACAGTAGTCACAGCGCATCCGTAGCTCATTCGAATCCTTCTTCCACTGGAACAATACTGGAGCTCCCTAAGGGGACCTTGAAGGTCTAATGAAACATGGATCAGCTAACTCCTTTAGCTATCATTTTAATTCCTCCAACTCAGGCCCTAATAAACAATAACGCGCTCTTGTCGGGGGTTTCTTTTGTAGTTCAAGCTCAATCTTATGGTCCACCGCACGCCTTGATGGAAGCTTCTTCGGTAGCTCATCAGGCATCAAATCCACATACTTAGTTAGGACATTAGAAATCTCAGCCAGAACAGGTGTCCCCACGACATCACCTTCGACTCCCTTGAACATCACCGCATATGTCTCCATATCTGACTCCTTCGTAGCCTTCTCCAAACTCAGTGTAGAAACATACTGCACCTTAACTTCCCTCCTTTGCCTATGACTGGGAAAAGTCCAATTTTGTATCTACCAACCATCACCACCTCATCATAGAAGGGGACAACAATAGCCCTATTGCCCTTCAAGAGATCCTGTCCAAGTATGATATCAAAGTCATTCATCTCCATCACCGTGAAGTCCAACTGACTTGTCCAGTCTCTTATCTGCAGCGGCACTTCGTGTGCTAAACTCGCCACCTTAGCTCTAGAGTTCACTGCCTTGACCTCCATGTTCGATGGGAGGATCATCAGTCCAACCTCTCTTGCCAACCATGTCATCATAAAGTTATGAGTGGCCCCTGTGTCCACAAGAGCTGGAATGGTCTTGCCACGGACCATCAAGTCCACGAAACCCAGACTGTTCATCCATGATTTCTCCATAACTTGTCCTTTCATACATACCTTTTCACTGCGTTCATCATCAAGCAAGGAATTCACCATCTATGAACTGGCTCTGATACCACCTGTCATGCCCCCAACTCGTTTTTCCTTTAATTGGCCGGGTGTGGCACCACCTAAGTAACCAACATTTTCCATTATTATGTTACTTTATGGACTATGCCTTCAATCATTTATATCAACAATGAAATACTTTATAATGTGCGGAAACCATAATAAACAACATGATAAACGACAAAAAGAACACCAACAATATGCAAGAGAATGTATTTTTATTATATATGAGAAATAGTACAATGGCCGAGAGCGTCACTCCACCGGCGTTCATAAATGAGGTTGGGCGCCCACCCGTGCAAGAGCGCACGGCAGTCACACCACAACTCTCACCCAATATACAACCAAACAACACAACTGTGCCCGAACGGGCGGGCGCATCTGTGCACACCTGCATAAACAACAAATGATGTGTCAACCAGCGGTCGGGTGGTTTACCCTTGCCCTCGCCCTGGACGATCACCTGGCGGGCGGTTCACCCGCGCCCTCAACCGATCCTCAACCGCGCCTTCACCGTTTCTCCGTGTGCCTTTTCCCGACAGGCAGATGCATCTCCTATGCGCCTTGCTGTGGCTACCAAGTGTGCACTTCTCCTTTGTGCAATGAAGACTTGCGATGATTCGATGATTCTTCCAAACGAGCGCTCCACCAAACGTTTATATGCTCACCATGTGTGGCGACCTCCCCTCGGTCGACCCACCAATGCCATTGTTTATTCATGTGCCGATGCTCCCAACCGATGTGCGACACCCCTATGTCAAGTCGGCTCGCCCATCGCTCATCCACGCCCAGCTCGCATATAAACGATGGTTCCATGACTTAGTCGATTTTTCTAAGTGAGGAGAGCGTGGGCCTGGCTACATAACCGCAGTGCATTACACGGGGTATGAATGCGTTTCCATTCTCTGTCTAGATGCCAAAAATTTAGGCATCATCTCTCGCTCAGCTGTGCACCAACGAGCGATTTGATTCACTCTCTCCATGCATGGAAAGCATGGAAAGCTCAATCCTTATTTATTTCCTCGTCTCCACAATGGATATGCTTTTTTCAATTTACTATTTCCCAGAGCACATCATGGCCATTTTATGCACCTACCATCCCATAATCTCTGCCATGTTTTCCGTTTTAAAATGCTTTCTCTGTGGTCTCCACACTCCTGAGCTAGCAGATACTCATTTTCAAATTCGGAGTGGCGTTGTTGGGCGATGTAGAATTGACTTCAGATTTGTTAAATTCCGTTAACTATATTATAAATTTGGCATTATATATATGTAGAAAAATTTATTATTTTAAATGAAAATTAGAAATATTCTAATTACAAATATAGTAAAATTCATTAAACATCAATTTAATATTAGAACACTAAAATTTGTTAACCATCTTTTTGATATTAATAACTTAACTATCCATTTGATATTAACAATTTTGCATGTTAGTTATTAAAAATTAATGTAACAGAGTAAGTAAGGAACACATTAATTTTTTAGGCTCTATATTAAATATATTAATCACTTGTGTGAATAATATACATATTCAATATTATATATATAAATAACAATGCTGAAAATTTTGTCCTTTTAATTCTAAAAAAGTAAAATCCACATCAATTAAATAATTTATCAACTAAATAATTTATCAATTAAATAATTTATCAATTAAATAATTTTTTGAATTATCTTAACTTAATCCATTCCTCTTCTTCGAGCCTTGTTTATAATTTTTTCCGGAAAATATGGATAGCATAGCGTTTATGGATAATTTTTTTTGCACGTTTATGGATAGCGTTTATGATCTGATCGTGCAACTATGGATAGGGTTTATGTTTATGGGTAATTTAGTCCTCAAGATTCGCCTGTCCTCACATTCAGTTACAATTAATTCATTCAACCAATTAAATTTGCTTTTAAAATATAAACACAAATAATAGCAAAAACTGAATGGTTATATAGCGTTGCCACTATATTAGAAATACATCTTAGCGG